>JAKNSH010338377.1:0-50000 GCA_027790015.1 Cymbopogon flexuosus
TCAAGAAGTGTATCCACGGCTTCTTGTACCAATTTTTCCTGGCACATTACTAAATCTGCTGGTGCTAATTCACTTCTTTTTAATAGATAGGCAAGGTTGTTGTTCCGACGGATAACTCTCTTATAAAGTTCATTAATATCCGAAGTCACTACTTTATCCCCAGACCTATAAACAATGGGTCTCAATTCGGGAGGAAGAACCAGTAAATTGTACATACGAATGTCAATCTTCATTTTTGTATATTAATACACTGGTAGGGGTCGATCAGGCAAATCCCAAAGCTGACCCCCGAACTGCTGCCGGACTGCTCTACTGATCTTCTCTCTCTTCAGACTCACTGAACCTTCTCAAAGACTCCTTTTGCACTGAGAACACAATTCCCTCCTTCTCACAAGAAGGCAAACCTTGTACGTTGATCGAATCTTCTTTCGCATCCAGAAGAGAGGCTGTGGGCTATCCGAGAGAGTGGTTCAGGTGACTACCGGAGTCATTGATTAAGCAGGTCAGATGGGCTTAGTAGGGCTCGAACCTACAATATCACCGTTATGAGCGGTACGTTTCAACCAATTAAACTATAAGCCCAATCGGATCTCTACATGCCGGGAAGAGCGGACAGAAAGAGGAGACCCTTTGCTCTATCTCCTTCTTCCTCTTCCCGGGGCCCCGGAGTAACTGAAAGGAAAGCCCTATTATTAAAGAAGCTAAGTGACTTTCGTCACTCAAGTAGTGAGTTTGAGAGTGGCCGTTAGGGCGACCACTTGTACTTCTAGGCCTTGGCGACCTATAGTCTTGTTACGCAACACAGCTTCACTCGATTCAGTAAATCAATAGTTCAAACCAGCCCACTAATAGCTTAGATAGTGGCCCTTCCACTTTGGTATAGTTGACCCTACCTATTGACTCAAGGTAAGACCTCTGACTCAAGGTTCATAGAAAGGGGGAACCCAGACGTAGTGGGATGTAGGCTTCAGTTGTTTTGGTACTTTTGCACTACCTACGTCTTATTATTTATTTTGTAACCGGCTTTTCACCGGCAGGTCAGTAGGCCTTTTAGAAGGCGAACAAACGAAACCGCGGGCGCTAGCGCTATCTTGTTCGCTTTTGTTAACTGAAGTCGCGCGTAGCGCCAACTAACTGATAGCTGATAGAGCGCGGAGCCCCGAGTCTAAGCGAGCAGAGCCATTTCTTTCTACTGTCGTCAAAAGAAAAAAAAAGTACTAAAGGCGAAGGGCATTCTGTTGTACAGCTACTTTGGTTTTGGTATAGTTACAAAGGTAACCGGTAGGTGACTGTTGAATCGACAGTAGTTACGAAAGGGGGAAATAGCTCAGTTGGTTAGAGTGCTGGTCTGTCACGCCAGAAGTCGCGGGTTCGAACCCCGTTTTCCCCGCACGATCTTCCTCTTCCTGCCCGACTCATTTTGTCTTCACTGGAAGCTGCTGATCCCAGCGTAGCATTCAAGACAATTGTTCCTTCTTCGGTCTCCCTCCACCCCCTTCGTTTGTTGTGGGTCGCGTCTCACCGCAGGCACTTAATGAATGAGTGAAGATCTTCCTTCCCCCCTTGTGTCTTACCAAGGACTGAGTTCCCACTTGTGGCGAAAAAAAAGTATACCATCCCACCCGGCCTCCCCCCGGGGGGTTAAGGTTCCTCTCGGAGACTGCCAGTCTACAAGAAGCTGGCAGAGCTTTAGCCATTGGACCACATCCATCCATCCTCCTACCTAAACAGTGACGCCTTTTCTTGTTCGTTCTTCGAATTACGCTAGTGGAGACTAATTCCTTCCGGCTAATGAAGATACTACCCCAGTCTTCCCATTCATTCCCAGTGGATCCTTCTTATCCCTTTTCATTGAACGAACCAAGTTCACCTATACGAGAGTGAGGAATAGAAATCCTACAATCAACTTCCCACTTTTGATGTCCCGTTTGACGATTCTGCTGCGTCTTTAGAAAAGAAAAAGGAGAAGGACAGAGGTCGCTAGTCAGAAAAGCTATAACTATCAATTCGAATTCAGAATGAATCAAATCTCCCCAAGTAGGATTCGAACCTACGACCAGTCAGTTAACAGCCGACCGCTCTACCACTGAGCTACTGAGGAAGAACGGACTTAAGGAAGCTGACTCTCGTTCTTTGGACCAACCAACCGAAAAGAAAAAAAGTTCGTCACTTTTTCTCTTTCACATACACCGGGAGAAAGGGTGACGATAGCAATCCCCTTTGCCTCCCCGGCCGGGGAGCCCCCAGGACAAGGGGGGCGGCGGTCAACCATCAACTCTCGATATGCATATTGATCAATCGATCTCTGCGTCCTGCCTGTTCGCTAAGTAGACTCACTCTACCGAGGGGCAACTAAGGTTGGTTCCTGCCAATTCCCTTGCTGATCAGCAAGGGAATTGGCAAGTATGAGAGAGGACTCTCTCTGTCTCTCCGAGTTTCAACTACTAAGTGTAGCTCTTAAGAAGTTCAGCTATTCTAAATGTAAATAGATTCCGATCAAGCAAGCAGGAGAAGGTGGTCCTTTCATCTCTCTGTCTGCTCCATGCTCTATAGCCTAAGGATCATGAGCAGGTTTAATGCTAGAAAAAAGGAGATCTGCCTAATCATTTCGGTAGATGAAGTAGTGGGAGGTCACGAAGGAAGTAAGGGGGCGTGTTAAGTTGAGAATTTCGAACACATTGTAGCATCCTTTTGACGGTTGGGCTTTGAGTTGAGTTCTTTTAAGAACTCTTAATATGAAAATACACATCATAAAATGACGCATCGAGCGAGACCATTCTGTTTCATTGTGAATGAAAGACGTTTTCGACCAACAACATCTACTCATATCCAGCTTCGTGTCATTTTTGAACACTGCGATCAGCAAGCAGCAAGCGGGGGAGAGTCAAGTCAAGTACAACACAGGACTGACGGGGTGGGGCGCGCCAAAGCAACCCGGGACCCCGGAGTAACTGAAAGGAAAAAGCGCTGGCGCCTTCTTTTGAAGGTGAAAAACTACGCTTCAAATAAAGCTAAGAAAAAGAAAAGGGCTGCGCTAATGGCAAGGAGCAAGAAAAGGGCAGCTAGCTCGAAATCCGATAAATCGAATACCTCCTTTCAGTTATGAGAGAGAACTCCAAGGCAGGATAAAGACTGAGTTGGATTCAGCCGCGTGGGGAATGAAACAACATTAATGGAATGAGTTGAGGCCTCCTGCTCTTTTTGAGAGTCAGGGGCAAGCCCGGCCTAGCGCTTTAAAAAGGGCTGTCTGCATTACTGGAAAAAAAAAGTAGTAAAATAAAAGTAGGGGCCACGTAGACTATTCTGAGGTGGTATGCTAAATCCATGATCAACTGATGTAGCTAGTGTGACTAAAGCTGCAGCTATTGGCTTAACAGGTTATAAACTCTCCCACCCGATAAAGGAATTGAAAGACTACCCCGGGCCACGTAGACTATTCCCTTCCGCGGACATTCTTTTATAGTCTAGAAGGAAAGTAGCAAAGCCGAACGCAAATACACATGCAAATTGCGTCGACTACCTCATCACTGTCCAAAATGGGGGATACCGCTATTCATACATGGATGGACGAGGGACTCCGCTGACAACATCAGTAGATGACTTTTCTCTTTTCTCGCGGAATGCTATTAACGTTGGAAAAAACACAGCTCTCAAACTCACCCGGAGGGTGATAGGTAGAAGCATTAGTACCTAACGGAGCGGTATCTAACCAAAAAGGGAGGTGATGTTCTTTTTATAAACAGGATGGAGCATGGCTTCCTTTCTTCTTAGATACATTTCATTCATTCCATTTCTCTATAGTTTACACTATAACATCTTGCTAATCCTGACAGATCTCGAAAAGGGTGGGGGCACTAGAACCAAATCTACATACACATCGAAACTTCCTATCTCAGCCAAGCTAGCACCTTCATCCCACCAATGCATTGTACGACTCTCCACCCTCCGCCTCGCCTTTTCCTCCCTCATGAAATCCAAATTTCCCGCAATGAAATTCGATTTCGTTCATGTCGGCGGTTGGCAAAACGGCCCTGAGATCCGGGACTGGTAAAACATGGGTGCCCCATTTTCTTTTCCGTGCTCCGCCTTAGTGCCCTTATGAAGGCGGCGGGGAGTCCTTAGCCTTTGAACCAAACTCTAGGGAACGCTCAATTGCCTGACGTCTCAACTGCAATGGTGAACTCAGTGACATACACTGAAATGGATTGCATCTATTGTTCCAAACAAGGCTGATATTAGCAGGGCAAGCCCTTCCATGCAATTTCTTGCTTCGCTCTACAGACGAAAGTGCCGGATAGTCAATGGTAACCAGAAGATCTATGGTTTTCGAGAGAAGGTAATTGGAAAAACGATTCATTCCTTTGCTTTCTTTCAGATATATATTCAATAAGATGATCTGACCTTACCTGAAAACTAGATTCATGAAGAAGCCCAAAAAGTGCCGGGCTTAGTGCAGCCCAGTTCCTAGCCAGTGTTCAGTTATTTTTTCAGAGCTGTCCTCCAGTGCGAGTTCCCTTTAAGCTGCTCTCTATTTGAAGCCAAAGTCACTATTTCTATCTTTCCTGTTATTTCGTACCTAGTAGTATATATATATGGAGAATACCAAAAAGCTATCAATTACGCATAGGAGTTGTATAAAAAAGGGCCCTGACTTGTTGAAGTGCTTATTTTTTAGAGAGATTGACTTTTCTTTCAAAAGGATACATCAACCTGTAGTGAACCGGGCCACCGAGCTTGCTTTTACCGCTCTTACAGCTCTCTCTCTTCTTTTTTTTTGGTAGTTTGGCCAGGAAAGAGAAAGAGGAATGTACCCATTTCTATTTATCCATTCTCATAGAAAGTACCCAAAATGTTTTTTAATGTATGGAGCAGGCGTATGAGTTGATATCTTAAAGAGTAAAATCCTTTTCTTGCCCACCCAGCCATAAAAAGAAAAAAATCGTTACGAGCGGTCTTCTCAATCTCCAAAATGGAATTGAAAAGCTCCAATTTCCATAATGGTAGCGGGGAAATACCCAGGGAAGAATCATTCTTTGAATCATCCAGATCTATCAATTTGCGAATTCAATAAAAAACGGACTGATCCTCGGAATACACCATTATCTTTCGAAGTGCGTAGTCAATACTATGTTATATTCAAAGAAACAAGTCAAAGAGTAAAGGCTTCGCCCTTCAATACCACACTTCCAATCGAAATTCCTACGAGATTGACAAGAAAAAGACATGGTTTGATAGAAACTTTAAGTGGGTATCAAATAAGCTGGAATGAATGGTATCAATTTCTTCTTTTCTATACTGAATCTGCTTCGGTATCTCTTTCTTCCTTCCCTTCTGTAAACCAAGCAGTGACTAGCCTCTGGCACTCACTTTCCAAAGCACCAATTGACTTGCTTTCAGAACAACCCTGATCAGTTATACCGGAAATACCACCCGTACTACGTACGCCATTCCCAACGCGGAGCGCCTTTATTTTCGTATTGAACTCCGCTAGGAAGAAAAAGTTAGACCGTAGCCTTGTCGCTCGTTTCTCGCTTTTGTCGATTGAAGCTTTTATAAGGCAGGAATGAGAGCTGCAAAGGAAGAGATAAAGCTGCGATTGCTCTTGCTCGACTCTTCATGGCACGGTTGGCCGGGAATGAGAACAAAAGGAGTAAGAAGAAACAGGCTAAGATTCAATTGACCTATATAGCAACCAGTTCAACTAAAGGAAGTAGCTTACGGGCTTAAGGCTGCTAGGGACTCTGGGGCGAGAAGGCCCATCTCTTTACTAGAATCCGATGTGATAGAAGGAGCAGCTCTAGCTTAAGCCTAAGTTGATCCTTACTTACTGTTCAAGATGTCTACAACACAATAAGGTAGGCGAAGCCACTAGTTTACTTGCTTGAAAAAGGCAACCTTAGCTGATTCACATTACCTCTTGTTATTTCAATCCTTCCATGTCCAATCCACCCATCAAAGCAGCTACAATGAGTAAGGAAGTTAGCAACACCACTTAACTCATGCTTCTGTTCGACTAGTTGTTCCCGTAACTCTTATTTCATAAATTCCCTCTTTATCTGATCCTTGAAATCAATTCCCTTCATTCCTGTCAATTCTTGACCATCTGATAGTTCGTAACAGCTGGGGAGAACAGTTCATTCATTGGTTAGCCTTCCATTCAGGTCGCTTAGTTAGGTATTTGAATAGTGGGAGCTTTCTTTGTCCTCTCCGGGTGGTAAGCCAATGGCTCTTGGATGCGGTTTCCTTTCCGGCTGTAGAAGGGTGGGAGTAGTTTATAGGGCTTGCATCAGTATAAATTATGGAAATTGGTCAATCAGGGCAAAATTGAGTCCAAATTAGTCTTCCAGTGTCCCTTCAGTGCCTTTGACGCAGGTTCCAAAACCAAAGCATACGAAGAAATAGCAGATTTCTGTTCTTATGAGCCGGGGCACCCAACTTCTCCCGAACAGGCACAAGCTGAGTTAACAATGGAGATCTACTATGAATAGATCTATTCCTACTTGAGAAATTCTACTAAAATAAAGTCACCGCCCCGCCCAAGGTCTGAAACATGCTTTGTACTCAACCCCATGATACACACCGCTCCGTGGGGGCCGAACCCACAAAGATGGATCTTTCATTCCTTCTATTCCAACATATCAAGTATGCTGCTTAGCTCATAAGGAATTTCTAGACTCAAGTCGGAGATAGCATCAAGCGCTTGCTACTGCTTAGGAGAGCTCCTTTTTTCTACCGTTAAGAGAAGGCAAGCCCTAGTCCCAAGTGAAAAAAGCATATTCATCTGGTTAGTCTTCCTCTACTTTACTTTTCTTAGTAGGGTCATCTAAAGGCTCTTCATATCATGAACTTGTAAAAATAAAACTTCTACAACAAGAAGAATACATCAGCAAAGACCAGTTGTTGTTTTATTTCTTTATGTCCCTTTATGACAAAGACTTTCAGATTGTCGATTAATAAGATCTACCTCTTTCTCGCAGCAGAGTATTCGAATGGAACCGCTTTTTCGGCTAGTATTTTTTATTATCACAACACTTCTTCTTAGACTGGACTACTTATCATTGCAAGGCCGCTAGGTTTGACTTCTGAAACTTTTTATTCGGCTAGGAAGTTGTTCTTTCACTGCTGATGAGACTGCTTTTAGCGTAAATAAAGGCACGCTGTGAAAGAATCCACTCGTGTGAACTAGGTTTGCAGGCCTTTTGCATTCTCAAGAGACTTCTGCCTTGAACTGTTTTTTGCTATCAACTACTTATTGCTGTTATCCACTACTGTATTTGGGAGAACTCTTGCTTGAAAACTCCTTACTCTGTAGAAGGAAAGAATGGCACAGCTTATCGCTTGGCAGAACGGGATTGACCTTCTTTGGCAACTTTGCTATTCTTTGGCAACAGAGCTATTGCAATAGAGAAATCGAGGGAAATAGGCTTAACCTACAGAGAAAGAGTGTAAGGAAAGAATGCAGAAAAGATAGAAAAAGTGAGTGAAACAAATGAAATCAGAGTAAGAAATCTCACAAATAGTAACAACACACACTCATACACACAGAGTCACATAGAGGCCAGGACTAATCTGTCTTCATGGTCTGGAGGGTATTTTTTATATCGTGGAGGACGATGAATTCGTCTCTTGCCTCACCGATCTGAACACGGAGGAAGCTACAAGAGTGCTTGGTTAAACGGTGCCATTAAGTTTCAACTGTCTTTAAACTTACTACTTCAAGTGCAATTATCAACTCCTTGCAAAATTGTTGGCTTTCTCATCTACAAAAGGCAACTCTGGTATTCAAGGAAACAGATAATTAGGTTCCACTCACTACGTCAACTAAAGCAACTGCATCTGGAGCACTTACCAGGGAAAATAGAAGAATCTTCACCATTATCATCATTGTTTCCACCATCATCAGCATTGTCCTCAGAAACGGGAATAGACTTTTCTAGGTAAGAATCCTTACAACCTACAGAATTCATACTCTCAGCACCATAAAGTTAAGAGCACCGTGAATTAGCTGATCCGCTTTCAAGGTGCCCACTAGCTGTTTGTTTATGCATTCTCTATTTCAGTTGCCAGTTGTAATATAATAAGTTTAGTTGTGAAAACAACTCGTATGTTAGTTCGTCAGTTTCGTTACCAATGATAGGAACGTAGAAAAACACGTCACTATATAGATATAGGCCAGGTAGTTTGTTTATAGACACAAGCTCTTATTTATGCCAGGACGGTACAAGAGTGAGACTGTGCTAGCTCCATGCAAGTCTTTTAGTAACTACTCCAATGGGTGATTCCTTGCTTACAAAGCAAGTATTAAAGGACTATGTTATTACGAGAGCAGATCAGGGCGGATCTTATCGTTTTAGACTTTCGATATTTTGATGCTGGTATGGATTGGTTGTCTGCATACCATGCTCGTGTGGATTGTTTTAGGAAGATAGTGACTCAACACCTTGTAAACCATCGTTTGAACTTGTTGGGGTGTGTGATGAATATCCCGCTACAATCTCGGCTATTCATGCCACTCCACTTTTGCTTGCACAGGGTACATGGCTTTCATTTCGGAGAGCAGAGTGTTCTGGGCCTTAAAGACATACCACAGGCCCTTTTACATGCAAGACTGGTGATGGGCTTTACTAAGTATAAGTATTAGATATGGGCTAACGGGTCACATCAGGAGCGGTCTACGAGAAAAACGATCTGGCTTCAGGTACGCATAAAGGGGTCAGCAGGAGAGGGTGGGATACGAAGTCGGGCATCTAGGTGCAATTTCTAATTTAAGAAAGCATTTGAAAAGAAAGGACTTGAACTATGTCCTTCGTCTTCTGCCTCACTTCTCTCTCTGATGTTCAATGTCAGGCTAGAATATGTTCAATTCCAGGTACTCTTACTAATCCTTCCATCCCGGTGGTATGAGTAGTACTCATCTATCCTCCAAGAAGTACGTACTGCGCAACAAGAAAAGAGTAGTACAAGACACTTCTTCAGTCTGTCAAAGAGTCAGTAAGTAGGCCGGCCATTCTATCAATTACCAATTCGTGGAATTCTCATGTTCCAATCAATAAGTGTGTCTACTTAAAAGTCAGTTCAACTTGTGTTAAGCTTTGCTCGAACTTTCTTACTTATAATGGGCTTGCTTGCTTTTGAAGAAAAGCTAATCCCCATGTGAAAGGAAAGAGCTCATAACTACTACTTTTGGGAATCAATCACACACACCCTTTCATTTCTTTCCTTACTGAAGTCACATAAGCACGTTCCAATGTCACTTCTCAACTGCCTCATATTCCTATTCCTGCTTGTTTTCGTTCTCTTGTTATTTCAAAGTAGGAAATTTCGATCCAATTCATTCTTTTGTGAACTATTCAACAATTAGTGGGTGTGTACTACAATTCATTCCATACCTTACCATTTCCTTCCTCGTTAGCAGTGTAGGGGACTCAGTCAACAGATGAGGGTAATGAAAGAGTAAGACTCGAATGCTATTCATTTAGTCGAATGCCAACACTACAATTGAGAAATATCATGTGCTTTCTCAATTATTGTTCTTAGAAAGTGGTACAAAAACGAGAAGAAAGTGGAATTGCTTGCGCTGCCTTATTTGATAGCCCAAAGTGCACTAAAGCAGTGGTTTGTCAAGAATCAAGATTCTCAGTGCTGCTATCTCTTTCAACTATATGAGAAAAGGTTTCTGCTAAATAATAGACAAGTGCTTGACAGTTCTCGCAACAAGAAGGCTTTACTTTAGTTGTTAGTTTGAGTTTCAGTTTAGGAAATCAGATGAAAAGTCGAGTCAAAGAAAATAGAGATTACGGACTTTCTTACTCAACTTCTTCTTTTTAGGCCAGTGAATAGGTCATAGCCGTAGTTCGTGCCTTTGGAGTCTAAGAGAAGGGACTGATTTATACGTTTGAGATGTGGGACACAGACATTATGGGCCCTATCGACCCGCCATCCGAACAAGGACACCTACTGGCAAGGGTTGATTTCTCCAATGGAAGCAGTCTCCCTTACAGTAGAAGGAGGATTTCTTCCCGGAAGTACGAGATTTAGGTCATCTTCTGCCCGCTCTCGCTATAATGATTCCCTACATGATGGACTGAGATGAATTTCGAATCTCATTACCCGAACGAACATAACCCCAACATCAGGAGAAGATGCCGGATACTTTTGAATAGGAATCCCCGTTAGATACAATTCCAGGATATCTTTTTCCACAGCTACTAAACCAATCCACCAACTAAACCTTGAACGGCAAGATCGAATGAAGGAGGAGAAGAAAAAAAATGTCTTTGCAACATTTACCCCATCTCGGTTATTTAAGATAGAAAAAGCAAACTCGGTTAGGTCTTCATTACTGTGATTTTCCATACCCGAACCGTCGTGATATCTCGGATCGGAGTGTTCGGCATTCGAACATTCCTTATTGCTGTTCTCACCATGAACACGGATAATCAAGTTAGGCGTGTTCAGTATTTGTGAAGAAAAAAATATTCCTCGCTGAAATGGCAAAGAGCAAAGGTTCGTTGAACACACCTTCTCTCTTGATTTTGGCAGTACATATTGAAGCTTATTAGACTAATCCATTGGAACTCAATAAAATAATACTCCTTCCTAGTTGCAAATTGGTTCATGGGAGGATATTTTGAGAAGAAGTTTCATCCTGATTCTCTCGCGAAGCTTCATTACCTACCTTTATAGCGCCGTAGAGCTATGTTCGCACGCACGAAGAGAAAGAAAGGGATTCCCGCTTCTATTCATTTCTGGAGATTGGCCGGGGGATTGTCAAAGTAATCTCACTCCTATTCCACTGTAGAAACTCAGAAATTTACCAGGTATTAAACGAAAAAACAGCACTTTCTCTACCTAGTAGAACCAGACCGGTCCACATGGTTGTTCTTGGATACCCTCTAGGCCTTCTGAATTGGTGTTGCATATGGGACCTTTCTTTTCTTCCTGTTTACTAGGGCTCCCGTGTTTCGGAGATGCTATCCTCCTTTTGTAGTCCACCACCATGGGAGATGATGTGCTCGAGGTACTCCACTTATTGTGTTGAAAATGTGCACTTACTTCTCTTGGCTTTCAGCTGGTTGCTTCGTAGGACCTCTAGTGCTGATCTTAGATGGAATTGGTGACTCCTCCATTTGGATTGTACTCAACGAATGCTGTGTTTCCTGTACCATATCTTTTTGAATTCATTCTTCTATTTGTATCACCGATTCTACACTTGCACTCTTCACTTTTCCCACTATCTCTTTTTAACCACAAGTGACCTCGCGAGATTGGCCGGGGTTCCTGTCAATGATATCGAATCTGTGTGATAGGCTGTGTTAAGCATGTATCCAGTTGGGGGCTTTCCTGCTCATGATAGCATTTTATTTTGATCTTTTTGATACTAGAAAGCTGCAAGAGATCTATTTCACCTGTGTAATATACCCTGATCCCTAAAGCGAGAATGAGATATCCATCGTAATCCTCTGCTTTACTAATTATAGCGTCGTATAATTTCTGAAAAATGAATTCTTGAGGTATGATAGAACCATCTTCATAAGTAAGATTAATCGCGTCACATATTGTTACATTGATTGTGTATTTATCTTTAGTCATTTGATAATGAGGGGTAAACTTGGCCTTTCCCATTTTTCTCGTCTTTAATAGAGGGTACACATACCTTAATAGAAGGTCCATGAATGTAACTGCAATAAAGTTCACACTATAAATGTCGGGGTCATAAGATTTGAACTTATATCCAGCCATAAAGACATCATGCTCGCTCACTCTGCATTCACTTGAGCGACCATACAACTTCAACTTGCTAAGTTCCTTATCCACCATCATCCCCTCAACCAATATTTTTTTTTGTTTCTCTTTGTTAGGTGACTTTGTTTTACTCCCAGATGAAAAGGTCCTTAAGAAGGATGAATTGCCATAACAGTATACTTTACTCTCAACAAACGGAAAGTGAGGAGTGTTCATTGAGTAAGTCATGTTTGTCTTATTTTTATCGTTGTAATTCATCCTTTTGGATTTCGCTATGTTATCTAGTTGTGTTTTCGTTTAGTTTGTAGTATCGAACTAGAAAGTTAAGTGTCCCACCGTGCATAACCATAGGTTTTGCTAATCATATCTCGTAAGATCCTGATTTAGGACAAGTCTGAACCGAGAGAACGAAGCCTAGTCTTCATCCAGCAAGTTAACCTTGTGTCCAAAGCCTAGGTCCCCGACAACTTATTATCACCCTACGGCTGGCAATTGTTGCGTGTGTGAAAAGAAAGAAGAGAAATTGGGCCATGTTTCCCGAGAGAGACTGCCTTCTCTCAGGCCAGCAGTCTTATACTTATAGTCGACTGCTCTATGACGATCTGACCTCTTTCCTGGGCTCTGCTCGCTCGTCTACGCTCCGACCAATTCAGTCAAAATCGAAAGATGTTTCCTTGAAAAAGTCTAAGAAATAGTAGTAGTAGTCAAAAAGTGCACTTTTTCCATATATTTCGATTTATAGGGATCCCTATCTTTATCTCTATCCACAGAGATACCTATCTATTCTATATAGAGAGATATTTTTCTAAAAATTGATCTAGACTATCCTCTATCCGGATAGATATGTCCCTATGAGCGACTAGGCCGATCTTTTTTTATATGTTTTGGCCACGTCCGTTTCCGCTCCGAAGAGGAAGGTTTGGATCTTTCAATCTTATGTCGTGAGGGATGTGACCTATGTTAGGTCCATAAGATACCACAGCTTTTAGTGTTCTATGATTCACCTCCGAATAATGAGTAGGTAGTTCGATCCTTTTGATTCTTATCTTCCTAGTAAACGGGGATCCGGAGCAATAGGTCGAATTTCTATATAATTTTTTTGTGTAAACAAAAGGGCTTATTGCTCTTTTTCGGTTTTCGTTTTCCTCGATAACTTTGAGGATCTCCTCTACCCCTTCCTCTTCCTCCTTCCTTCTTATCAATTCCTCTTCCTCCTTCCTTCTTTTCCATAAGAAGAAGTATTTGAAATGAAACAAATTCCTCTTCATTCTGTTGTGCTCAGCGAAGGAACTGCCTAAGCATACTTTTGCGGATCCAAACTTCTTTGTTCTTTTTAAGTCTTCTTCTTGCATATAAGAATGCACCACTCGCAACAATTTGAGTAGTAAGCGGCATCTCCTCTGAGTTGTGAGGAAGTGGAGCCATTGTGTTTTTGTTCTTCTCCAGATTCTGCCCGGTATGTATTTGCCTAAGATTTTTCCAACTGATATGTCGATATAGAAAGATCTCCTTATTTCTTTACCGCGGGTTCTCGCGTCATTTTCTTTAAAAGATATTAGATCACCATGGGAAACTTTAAAATGAGTAATGGTTACCAGTCCATTATTCAAACAAACCCTTCGATGACTTATCGGCTGCCTTGCTTGAGGAAGAGTGTCACTAAAACGGAGACGAACCGGAATCACGTCCGATCTTGTTTCTTGATTGAGTAAAAAAGGGATATATGAAGTTCGTTCTCTTCCTCTGTGCATCTTCCTTATGGGTAAATCCCCATAATAAAGGGACAACTTTCGTGTAGTTTGTGATTTGATGTTACTGTTTAGATTTTCTCTCTGAGAAAGATTTCTTTTAATGGATCTCCTCTTGTTCCTCAATCTTCGGAGAATGCGGCGTTGGATTAGAGAAAGTTCTCTGTTCCGAACATTTCCTGGAAGTAGACGGCACGTTTTAAATCTTAATGCAGGCATGGCATATTTCGTTGAATCAGTCTTTTTCGCCACATCGCGTATAAAGGGAATCGAACCCAACTCTTCCACGAACCCCCCACGAATGGTCCTCCCTTAACTCAATGAACTTTGAGAATTCCTTTGCCTAGTTTTTTTCTTTTCAGTTTTCATAAGTCCTTGATACAATATACTAGCCTCAATACTTGACCGACTGCGTCACAGTGCTCAGGTAAAGTGGCAGTGGTTGAAAGCGAGCGGAAACGTCAGTGTTTTCTGTGCGTTACGATAGTAGTGGTGAAAGAAAATCCAATTCAAATATCTCAACGTAAAAGGAAAATCGTTTCACTTTGAAAAGAAAGACTCCAGCTAGCTATATGAGATCGAACTTCTTCCATCACTCTATCTACGATATTCATTGCACCATGATTGAAGGCCTACGCATCTTCTTTCAGGTATTTCTTATTGGTTGACATAAATTATAGACACCGTGGGGACGTCATCTAGACAAAAAGGGAAACTATTTATGATAGATTACCATCAATCCCATCTTATGGTGTTACACCCATGGACTAAAGATACTAGTCTTCCTACATTGCATCTATTGGGTTGAGAGAGGATCTCCTTTCTCCTAAAAATCCTCCTTGTCCATGATACTTACTTGCAATCAATTCATAGTCTTCCCAAGTAGCTTCTAGGTTGGACCAATGAATGAGCACTTGTGGTACCGCTGCATTTCGCCTTTCACCATGCGACGAGATATGATAGCTAGAGCTACTTGGTAGTAGAAGAGGAATAGCTTGTGCTTTTCGCGGGATAGCTTCTAAGTATAGACATTCACAGTAGGCACGAATGGGATAGTTTGAGTTGGTTTCTCGCCAAATAGATTCAAGGATAACTCGATTTGATACTAAGTACGAGAAGGTGCTTAGAACACATACGGGATCAGATAAGGCTAGCAGCTCTAGTATTGGTAATAAATCTTACAAGGGAATACTAGATACACCAGTTGTGGTAAGTCAATTCATTCAGGATGCTCGTAAGTCTCGTGAATCCAATAATAGGGCTTTAGTAGAGGCGCGAAGCGTGGAGATTGATAAATAAAAAGGACACACAGTACCAGACCAAGTAACAAGATCAGCCTTACCAAAACTGGATTTTCCAAAGAAAGAGGGGACAGATCCTGATGAGTGGGTGATTCAATGTAACCATTACTTTTCTCTCTGCCCAGTTCCTGATACAAACAAGACCCATATGGTAGTGTTGCAGTTTAGTGGGAAAGCCAGTTCATGGTATAGAGGCTAGAATCTGACCCATGATCACCCCTGATCTAATTGAACTGGTTCAGAGGGTATTCCCAGATGCTAGCAGCCTCACCTCACTGCTGCTGAGGAATGGAAGAGATTGTACCAAGTCCATAATGGTAAAGATTCCACACAGAAGGGTCAAATCAAGGGCCTTAGCTTGGAATCTCCTGACTTACCTGAGCACTATTTTATCACTGCCTGCTTGAGTTGAGGGAAGACATCAAAGACCTTGTCATGGCAATGAAGGCAGTAAGCTTGATGCATTTTATCCAAAGACATGGATAATTTCTTATCAAAAGAAAAGAAAGAAAAGCAGTTTCAAGCCTAACAACCTTCTGACATACCCTAGCCAGAATAAGGGAATTATGGTAAAGGGAAAAATGAAAGAGCATAAGCAAGAAAATAGAAACTCTCAGAATAGGAATGAAGTATGGGAAGAAATAAAATAAGAGCCTTAGGCCTGTGCTTGACATGTGTTGAGCTACCCTGGTCATCAGTGCAAGGTGAAGATGAACATAGTAATAGGTGACAGTGAAGAGAAGGAAGATGAGAGATACGTTCCTTAGAAGTCGTCTTCAACTTTCTTCCAGGAAAGCCTTTCACCGTCGAGTCATCAAAGCCTATGCCCTCAGACATTGATTGCTATACAGAATTTAGCATAAAGTACTTGAATATTGATTATTATTCTGAGGCTGAGAGAGCAAGTAACTTAATGAAGCAAGACTTCGAAGAAAAGGAGAGAATAAGTGTTTCAAGTAGTAGTTGATAAAGTATCAAGTAGAGAAGTTCTTCCTAGCTTCTTTTCCAGCAAGAAAACGTATTGTTCATACGAAAAGCAAAGTACTTTCTCCAACAGAAGAGGAATTCAGCAATCAAGTCTACTAATACAAATCTGTAGTTTGAGTAGTTGTTTTTTCAGCCGATTCTCCGAAATTGAAGACAATTATCCTCACTCAAACTTCAAAAAGTCCTTTTTTCTTTTTCTGATGTAAATTCTGTCTGTCTCCTTTGTCCTTCCTAACGCTAGTCTAGTCTCCTTCGTTCCACTCGTCCTTGCTTTTTTTTTCTTCTTCCTATCGGTCCCAAGGTCAAAGAAATAGGTTCAGTGGTTCGACCTCCCAAAGCTGTTTCAGTCCCTGCCCATAATTCAGCACATAAGGCAGACCTTGAACCAAGGTTATACATAGATCCTTTGATCTCCACGGCAATCTCTGACTATACCACCGGCAGCAGCTCTAGAGGCACAGGGCGAAGAGTAAGCATCTAACTTAAGTTTGACAACTTGGAAAGATGGCCCAGCCAATGTTAATGATTCTTTTATCCGGGATAACTTGCTGGGAATTCACTAGAGCTCCCAAAGCCACTTGATCCTTATAGAGGTCTATCATTTGGCTAAAAAGATCCCTGCGTGCATTGTCTTCATTACCCAAATATAAAGCATTCCTGTACCGGCAGTGAAGTTCGTGCTAAATGACCGAACGAAGGGTAAGAAAGGCCAAGGGAGTGTAGCTAACCCCAAGTCTGGTAACCTTTGAAAATAGGTTTCTGACGTCACTGCCTTTCATGCCACAACACATCGGTGAAACCGGAGAGAGCTGAAGAGAAGGGGAACCCCAGAGGCATTGACCATTTGAGCCGCTAATTCGGCATTTGTGATTTCTCGAAAGGGAAAAAACATACTTAACAATTCGATTGGCAGGACCAAGGGATAGATCGATTGCAATATCAGTATCATACAAATAGAAATAGACATGAGTACATGAATAAGGAAACGCAAAAGACACAGAGTAGGGCTAGTCAGAAGCGTCAATACAGACGCCAATGGGTAATCAGATCCATTCCACTCCACTTCTTCAGATAGCAGTCGATCCTGGATCGTCCTCGCTTCCAAACTCCGTAAATGAATGAAACTCCTTCCCCGGTCCATTGCTCGGGTGTGATACAAATACTTCTTTGAAGTTGTAGGATGCGGATCATCGATCTTCCTATCGGTCCAGAGGCGCCAGCTTGGGAAAGAAAAAGTAAGATTTGTTTGTCATATCACGATCGGAACTCACATGTAACTCTACTTCTTGAGTAGGGGGAAAAGGACACCTATCACGCGGTCATGCCTTGAACGCAGTAAAGAAATTAATAAGCTTCGAATAATAGCTACGCGAGTCTCCAATAGCGTCTTAAGCGTTGGTTTTCTTTGCTGGCATCATAATGGATTGGTGGTTCGTTTCCTCTATTTTTAATAGGGTACGGCATACTTGCCTGAATCCTGAATCGCATAGTTGTATTTTAGCTCGCCTCCTGTGATCTAAAACTACTGATACCTTTAGCAGAAAGAAAAAAGAGAAAATAGCATTTAGCTTGGGAAAGGCTCTTTTTTTAGGTATCTTTTCGTACTAGTTCTATCCAGCTATGAGCGAAAGTAGTCACTTTCTTCAATCGCCGAGTTGCCTTAATCTTCTCTCTCGGTTACTCAGTGGAGTGATCTCTCTCTTAAATTCCCATAAGGATAAGGAAAAGTAGACGGTTCGAAACCCGTGCTTAAATCCTACTCAAGGCCCACTACGGGCTGCGAGCAATTAACAAGTAGAGACAAGGATGAGGAGAAATGACGCATATACGGCCGGCCTGGGTCACTCATGATGTTGGTAGTTCAAGTGAATTGTCGTAGTGTAAGGAAGATTGATTGGTTTTCAGATTGCTACTTGGCTGGCATAAGAAAGAAGGCGCCCCGGCAGGAATTCTGTAAGCTTGACTTGCGCGCAGGCTACCACCAGATACGAATGGAAGCTCGCTACTAGTTGCGGGTCTAGGTGCTGTCCAGTGCAACGTTTCCTTATTGCTCAGTCAACCGGGAAAGTGGGTGGAAAAACCCTTCGGGCAAGATAAGAGTTGATTCTAAATTTCTCACCCCGGGATTTTTTCGGAAGAAAATAAAGTGAATTCAATTATAAGGGGTGTCCCTTCCTTCAACTGTTCTGATTTCTCTACGAGTTTTGATCGAGAAGAAGTCTTCACAGGGCTTCCACTACTGTATTCTTAAAGCGGTACTTCGGCCTATGCACTGAATGTGCTGTGTTCTAAGATATCTTGAATCAGATCAACTTATCCGGTATCCAAGCTAAAGCAAGAAGAACTGTCGGGGCCTCAGATGCCTCGGGACAGAGTTACTTTGGGGATATGGGGAATATACCTCGTCCTGGGATGAGAAACAGACCCAATGAAGAAAGAGAACAGCATATATTTCTGGAATGAAATGATTCTTCCTTATCAGGAATATAGTTCTGAGTTGTTATGTTTACATGCTTATAGGGCAAGAAACCCGCTGCCATAAACTTCAAATCACAGAGAAACCAGTAATTCTTCCAGTGGTAGTACAACTAAAAGGAAGCAATGCCGTTCAAAATAAAAAAGTAAAATGCTAAATTGAATGAAGACTAATATGGAATATTGTTCTCAAGCAGGTCTAATGATGGCATCTTTTCAGGAGTGGAATCACATTTAGTATACGACTAAGGGAGGAGCAGAGTCAAGCAGATAATAAGAAGAAAGAAAAATGAAGCACTTTCTACGAGATTATGGATCAAGGTATCCAAAGAGCTCGCTATGAGCAGCTTGTATTTTATTATCAAGAGCTTTAGCTCTTGCCCACCATTTGTAGTAAAAGTTTGGGAGAGATTGGGAAATTGAAAGATTAACACTATAGAGCTATAATGGATCTTCTCCAATGAGTGTAATGAACCGATTGCTTTGCTTTTCACTTTGGAAATTCTGTATGCAGTTCAGCCCGGGACACTAATCTAGATATATGCGCAGACACTGGTGAGTAGAAAAGCTATGTATGTTAAGAAGTCTATATATTTTCATGCGAGCAGAGCTGAAAGAGTATTGACCTACGCCTATTTGATTTTATGTGATTGCCGAGAAAGCGTATGAATATCTCGCTTCCTGCTAGAAAGCCTAAGCGCTAAGGGGCGGCATCGCTAAGGTGTAGTACGACCTATCTATTGCTGATAATGAATTTTTATGCGTCACTTTCATATCTGCTTTGAACAGTCTCGCTTGAGTATTGTTTGAGCGTATTCAACTTCCAAAAAGATCCACTATATAGGATCAAATGCTACTCTTTGGTTAGTTAACTTCACTTGTCCTTTGTTCTTGCGCACGCACCCTTCGTCCTTTCCTGAAAAGAATCTCCGTTCTAGCACCGCTTAGCCGTGATAAGAATACTGCGCTATCTCAAAGGGACTCTCACTCAATGAAGGTTGGCTGGCCCCATCCTACTCGCATCTACCATAGGCAACTCTAGGGCTGGGCCGCTACGCGCCTCTCACTTGAAAATATGACCCCACACCCAGAACTCGTACTATGATAAGAGTTTCGCTCGGTAGATAGCCGAGCCGGGAACGAATCCCAAGCAATGAGACCAAGAGAATTCTTTCTGTCTACTAAAGAGCTCTCTCAAGTATCCAAGTTCAGGTTGAAGGTTGCCCTTTGCAGGTAGTGTTTCTTTAATTTTATTTTTGAAGCAAGGGAAATCATGCCCCGAACTAGGTGTGTTATCGAAAAGTAATCTCTGTCTGGGTTAGACCCTTTTGGAGTAAGAGAATGTATAGTCGAGGAAGACAAAAGAGAAGTGGTGAAAGCTGACAAACTCAAACCGTTAAATACTTGACTTCTTTGATTAAGGAAAGACGATGTCAACAGTTAGCTATGAATGTTTAAGGCAATCAGGTTGAAGGGATAAATCTTCCAAAATGTGAAACCTCAGCTCAGGTAAGACTTTCTGTGGAAAGCAGTTGAGATTGTGATAAAGGTTGAGTAGTCATTGGTTGGAGGGATTCGCCTACTGGTGGGAGGCTGGGAAAACATATTCAATCTCGTAGTGAGGAATGCATTTGAAGAGGGATGAAGGAGACTTTCTGATTGAACTCCACCACACTGTTTGAATTAGAAGTGGTTGCGGTTGCAGTTTGGGAAGGAGAGAAACCATTGCTCCTAGGTTTAGGGCTCAAGAGGGCACAATTTTCTTTTATGGTGGTATTCTTTTCTTTTCCTCTTACCCGAGCTTCTCCCGCTCCGTGGATCAGTGCTACAGCTCTACCTAGGATGACCTTCTATTATCATGTTATGTCCCTCAGCT
This sequence comes from Cymbopogon flexuosus, assembly GCA_027790015.1. Taxonomy (NCBI): domain Eukaryota; kingdom Viridiplantae; phylum Streptophyta; class Magnoliopsida; order Poales; family Poaceae; genus Cymbopogon; species Cymbopogon flexuosus. The sequence continues at coordinate 20,133 of JAKNSH010338377.1, forward strand.
CCCCATGTGGAGTCAGTTTTCAACCTACGTGCTATATCTGGAACATGAAAAGTGGTTTTCTAGAGCAGATTAGAATTTCTTCACCGTATCGTATGAGGTAGTACTAGCTTTCATCTCATCTGATGTTCGCCTAGTCCTAAGCAGCAACAAAGATTAGATAATCTGTAATCTTGAAAATGGAAAGAGAAGGGAGGGAAATTGTAATTTAGAACTTTTGTCGATAGGGGAATCGCTCTTTTCACTTCCGTTACGTTCAGCTTTCTTTCTTTACCTTTCCTATATGCCGATATGGAGTAGCAGGTCACTTCGGTAACTCTCCACTCTTATCTGTTCTCTTATCACTAACCAAGGTAAGGGATCCTTCCTTTCTTATGAGAATAGGGATTGTGACTCAGGAAAATACTATGGAAAGCAGGGGTAGTAAATAGAAAATGTTTAATAAGGTAAGAGTAGTAAGTAGAGCAGTTAGGAGAGTAGTTGTTATTGTACGTAATCTAGCTACCGGGGATAGGTATATGATATACCGAATACAGCTCTGCCTGAGATAGGTCTTTCTTGGGGAAACGAGGAAAATGTCCTACAACTTCGTCATTGGGCTTCTCTTAGAGGGCGGACACTCTGTAGAACAGGTAATTTGATCATATCTTAATCTTCAAGTTCCTTACACCCAAATATGAATGGTTTCTTTCTCACATAGGAAAACAAGGCAAGCGAGATAGGTAAAAGTAAAGTATAGCAGATATAGCCAAACAAGGGTTTGTGCATAACTAGAAGTATAGGTTTTTACAAATTGGTTTTTACGAGCTTACAAAGCAAAGTATGTTGAAAAGAGAGTATAATAGACTTTTTTACTTTCCCCAACTTGAATGCTAGTTAGGGTGCCCTATTACGTCCGTTTTCTTGGCTAGACCAGAGGAGAGAGTTGGGAGCCATTCTCCAAACAGAGATGTTAGACCGTTCCCCTTTCACTCAGATACGCCTCATCCCAGAAGAGCGCTATTCTCCGATCCATGGTCCTTTCACCTCTTATCACTATTTACTCTAGGACTTTCAAGTGCCTATTGTCATGTTCTTTGGTACCTCACGTCCATTAACTAAGTAGATACTGAACATTCTTTAGAATCTATTAATACGAAAAGAAAGACCCAGTCGTTTGACTAAATTGATCACTATTTCATGTAATGTTCCAAGCGAGTGAAGTTCACTTGTGTCGGTCAATTTTGATTAGAAGCAATAAAGCCTGTTCGTAACCTCGGCTTCTTTTTCCCGCTATCAGTCTATTTATTTTGGGGAAGGGTTGGATATGAAAAAAGGTACCACACTTTCCGTGAGCAGATAGTAAACGAAGGGAGACAAGTCGCAACCTTTTCCACATATGATTCTCGATTTCCTATATTTTATGGAATTTAGACTACTTAGATGAGAAAAGAAAGTACCCCTGCTCGCTACAAGCAAGTAGATCACTACCTCGAGGACCAAGAAATATATATAGTTGTTTTGAACGATCTACTTTACCTTGACTTGCATGACAAGCTGAACACACGTCTTCAGAATGCTCATTCACTTAATTCTTTTTCTATTGAGAATATTGGCTTTGGCTTACCGGCCCTTTACTCCCATATATCGGCTCTATTGCCTGGTAACTCGCCGACCCGAGGACAGATAGCATTATCGACTCCCAGAAAGTCGTCTTCAATCATAATATTGAAAGGGCTTGTGTTCGTAGCTAAGCCCGCCCCAGCTCGCAGTGTATTTGACTTCCTATCGCAGCTCTATAGCAAGGGTGGGAGAAGTTCCTTTTTTCGCTTTAGCGAGCCTGTGATTGCCTGAACAGACTAGTCTATGCTCAGCCAACATTCCGGCCTTGCCTCGATACTGAAAGTTAAGTGGATGGGATAGCAGAGAGAGAAAGGAAAAGAAGACTGGATCAAGTCAGGAATGGTTTCGTGTTAAGACTGCAGCGCATGGTAGTCAGGATCGAGAGGGAAATGTCCCACAACTACAATAAGCCAGCAGAGGGCGGGTGACACTAATTGAAGTCTTAATTGAAAAGGAATCAGCTGTTCCATTTTCTCATATGTAGGACTGGTCTGACGAAGAATTATTGTACTGGCTTGAGGATCCTATAACGCCTACTGAATGGAGGGATCTAGCAATACCTGCTTCAGATATATCCAGTTCTGGAATTAGCGGAATGCAAATGGTTCTTGGGATTGATGACTTAGGATTTAGGAAAGGTATCTTACCAAACTGAGCTTCCTACTTTTCCATCATTGAACTTGAACCTTGATTCCTCAATTCGCCTTTCATGAAATCACACTTAGAGACTCTTATCCGTAGTCCTCAGAAAATGGGCTCCAACCACTATAGTCTTATGAGCCTAGTGATAGTTATTATGTATTTAGTCTAACCTATCTTACAGAACAGTACTCTTGAGAGTTAGTATTCGTTTTGGTCTCCCTCGAGATGGAATGATTTAAAGCAAACTGGATATCTCACTTATGACTACCAGGAAGACAAGAACGTATGGTACTCAGAATAAGAGTTTCTTTGCTTACCTATCTCAAATGCGAGACAACCCACTTTACATACCAACCTAAGGAGATCCATTAGCAGAGACTGAAAACTCGCTGTAGAGCAATTCTTATACCATAGAAACGATACTTGGAAGAAGATCTAGTGAAAACTGAAAAGAAGAGCTAGCGACTCTAACGAATCGTTTGTTGCCCGCGTTGAGGCGGATTCCTTGTTCATTTCTTCTTCAATCGATTCATCTTGGCCTGCCGACTTCGTTTGAGCAGCATGTCCAAAATCTCTTATTATCTTTTGCCTGACCCTAACAAGTAAGCAAGTAAACTACCTTATCTATGTACGAAAATCCTATTATCAGTTTTCCGTGGTCGAACTAGATTTGTTGGCGTAATCATCCATTCCTTTCTCCTGTCTCTTGTACTTAACATCCGCCTATAAATTCTGATTGGTAGGTCAATTCTCTTGTTTCCACCGACCGAGCCGGGCCGAATGCCCAGTCAAAGATTTCTCGATTAAACTCTCATCAACAGATTGATTTGCTACGATTCCTGGATCCCATTAGTCAGTAGCTAAGCGAGTAGTGAGTAAGTAATGTGGCGAAGGAAGCTTCACTGAAAGCGCTGCAGAGTAGAAGAGTTTTTTCGAAGAAGCAGCCCACTCTTTTTGATCATAATTGACGAATAGAGTTTCCGTCCCAATCTCCTTTCTTTTGACCAAGATCAAAGCCAAAGCTTGGATAGCTAGAATATCATCTCAATGGCTTCTCTGCTCAAATCGTGAAAGCTCCTTCTTGTCAGAAGGTCAGGTAGTGTCTTCAAGGGTAGGCTCATGGTCTATGGCTGGCCTGTCCCGAATATGGGGACTTTGATTCATGGTACAGTGCTTTGCTGACCTGACTAGCTATGTGCCAGTGCATCTGGTAAATGCCTAACTGTTGGTACTTTTTCTTTAAGGGAGGGCTCCGGTTTTTCACCTTTCAATCTGATATGCGAACAAACAGGGTTAGCGGAAACAGGAAATGTAGTAATTCGAGTAAGTCCAACCTTCAAGGAAGAAGGAATCCGTCGCTTGTTCGTTGCAAGTTCTTTCCTTTCCTCAGCTCCATCTCCATCCCCTGCTCTTAGATTAGAGTTCACCCCGAAACTAGTTTAGTGCCTGAACGAGATTGCTGGTACGCGAGAAAACGAACTCTTTCTTCTGTTTATGAAAAACTACATATCAAAAGCTAGTACTGTACCCTTAGTGCCGTAGTGCCAATCTACTCCGAAAGAACAAGCTTCTTTGCAAAACTACTGAATACTATATTACTTGCCGGCATAGATAAGTACTTGATAGGCTGCTTTATCTTTCTATCTACTAGCAGGCTTGACCTACTATACTTGATTGTTTGCATGCCGAAAGAATATTCTATGAGCCTATATTCAAGCAATGCCAGTAAAGACAAAGCAAGTAGTGCTCCTATCCCACTGAAACAATAAGCAAGACAGGGCCCTGAAATCAATGGAAAGTCTTTCTAGAAAACTCTAGGTGAATGCCATAAGCAAGTACTTCACTTCAATCCAGCAAGATCAATTCTTTCGTTCGCGGTTTGATAGCTAGGAATAAGATAAGTGAGAGATTATTTTCTTTCCTTTGAATAGAACTGATTTAGGCTTTTGGCTTTTCAGGTATATCCCACCATTCACTTTAGTTTGGCAATTATCCTCCTTCGATCCTTATCCCCGATTATCTCGTCTTCGATTGATCTATCCGACTCCAATCCTTATCCAACTTCCACTCAATCATCTCCATAAGAGTAGACTTAATAGCTATTGTTAGCCTCACTTTTGGAAAACTCACAGGATTGCTAGCTTTTCATAGAACCTGTTATCAAAACTTTCAAACTTCTGCTTTCAATATGGATAAGAGACTTGCTGCCCTGCCCTAGGAAGAGCGGCTATAAAAAGCTTGCAAAAAACACTCTTGCTTGGTTGGAAGGTATGGTAAAGGTAAACTGTATCTATTTTTTTATATAAAAAAGGGAGTGCTAAAGGAGTCATTCAGAAGTGAGTGAAGGGGCAAAAAAGCTCATTTCTTTCATTCAGGAATGGACACTGGACCAGAATGAAATGTGGGAATATCGGGATTGGCAGATTTGTTATATTGAAATAAGCCTCAACTCAACACGACTAGTGAATTCAAATTATAGTCACTTGCGGATTTCTTAAAATTGTTGTAGTGTAGTATTGTGGTTTTTCAGTAAAGACCCCGACCTATAAATATTCACAGCCCGGCTCATACGGGCGGACAATATTCACCCAGAGCCCCGTTGCGACCGCAATGCTGTTCTTGAAGGACCTTACCTTAGAGCAAAAAAAGGGAATAGAAGTTAGGAAGACTACTGACGTAGGGCGGCGGGTGAGCGCAACCTCGAACCAAACAAGCAACGGATTGAGCAACTAGCGCGACGTTGCGCTAACGCGCATCCGTTTTCTTGCTTCATCGAGAAAGATTAAATAAGTTGATAGCGCGATCTCGTACTAACACATACTCTCTAAATATTGAAGAACTTGCATGCGGCCTTCAAGCCACAACCGCGGTATGAGTTCTGATCTCAGACTTTGTTTGGGGGCTGCTTGCCCCTTCGCGTCGACAAGGAAACTGTGGACGACAATGGGTTTAGAATTAGAATAGAACGAGGACCCTATCGAACAAATAGAGGAAAGGGCAGAAAGGGGCAAAAGTAAAGTCTAAGCGACATATGGCACGAAAAGGAAATCCAATTTCGGTAAGACTTGATCTGAATCGTAGTTCAGATCCAAGTCGGTTCAGTGAGGGCGACCGCGAAAGTCACCGAATGGGTTCGGTCCGTCTTTTCCTGATCTTTGTTTGTCCCCCCAAAGGCGTGAGAGGACGTTGCAGATGTCCGGGACGGACACGACTTCTTCTAACGCTAGAAGACCACAGGAAGAAACCCGGGACCAGAGCATGTCGTGAAAGACGCACACGGGGCGGGCGTGCTTCGACCGTGTCTCCGGGGCACAGTTGAATGTAGATATCATGAACGCGAGGATAAGGATACCAGGCCGAGAAACCCGGGCAAGTACTCTACTCCCCTAATGTGCCGATCGCTAGCACATCCAGGGCCCCGGCGCCCAGCTCCGCTGGAGAGGCCGTCACTGATCTGAAAAGTGCGTCTGCGGTTCGGATAGACTGATTCTGCGAACGCCTAGCCCCAGGAATCAATAAAAAAACAAGTGCTAAGTTTCATTTCAGATCAGTGAATAAACCGAAAAAAGAGACCTTTTTCGCTCGGCGCCGCACTATGCTCCGCTTCAACAAATGAGAGTTTTCGGTGGAACCGGTGAACCACGCGAGCTGGTTAGATGCGTGGGGCAGAGGGCTCGTAGTACCTGATAGCGCAGCTATGCAGTGGAAGGGAAGGAGCCTAAATCGACCCCCTTCTTTCTTTTTTATTCAAAGACATAAAAGCACAGTACAAAGAGATTGGACTCTCGGATGAGACCTTGCAGCTACCGTTCCGACGCGCCCCTGACCCTATCTTGATTAAAAAAAACCGAAAACCCTCTCTAAGGTGGAGCCTAGTTGAAGCTGTCATTCAAAGAAAAAATGGGAATCAAAATCCACTTTTAGGGATATAGATGAAGTCTCGCTCAGTAAAGAGAGTTGTAGATTCGTAGAAGAGGATCAGAGTACGCGCGCTACAAAAGGCAGCTAGCCAATGAAAGTAAGTGGAAAGAATATAGTACTTTTGTACTGACCCCTCCGGGGCCCCCGGTTGTTTTGGCGCGCCCTACCCCAACGTTAGACTATTGCCTTTTTAGCCTACGCTTGCTGCTTGCAGCATGGATTCGATAGATCTATCGAATCCATGCTTCCCCCGCCCCGAAGCGAGACTCTATCCAGATCTCAAAGAATAACGAGCTAGGCGGCCGGCGGGCAAAGAAAGGGGGCGGGCCGGCCGGTCGGGGCCTTGGCGATACGTTCTTCTTTCGAAGCGTTTTGCCAATAGAGCGAGGGCGTCCTTCTGGGGTGGGGCGTTTACTTGAAAATGACAACCGCCTGTTCCAGCAGCGGGGGCCTTGCACGAAAGCAAACCGCCCGATTAAGTAGCAGTTGCTTCGCTGATGGGCCCTGTGAGGGGGGCATTGTCCCTCAGTTCTTACCAACCTCAGGTGTGTAATCGACATCTAACTTATTATCTTCTATTTTTCATGCAAGTCTGACCTCAGCTGTCCATTTCTTATTCATTCAGGGCGCCCCTAGTGGACTTGGCGGTGCTCCTTTCTCAAACCAGAACAACTCTGAACGTTAGGGAAAATAAGGGAAGACCACCTGAGCGAACCGACCGAAGGGACTTTATTACTTATCCGAACCGAACGTTAGCGGCTTAAGCTAAGCCTATCACGAGCAGCGTTGCTGCTTGATCGGCGGGGAGGAAGATCTCAAAGTATGGGGCAAAGGATCAAGCGCTTTTACTTTGCTTTGTCCCCCGGGATCCAATCCACCACAGGTTGGGTTTGAGAGCCGTGTGATGGGTGACTATCTAGCACGGTTCAGAGAGCACGTGTATGTAGTCTGCGCTGGTGAATGGAAGCCCCCGCCGCAAAAAAGAAGCGGCTTTTCCCACGGCTCTGTCACCATTGACTCTATTTATTATTATGGTAAATCATTGTATCAAGATGTCAATCTTAGATCTTATTTCAGTTCGATACGTCCACCTACGAGACTCACCTTTGGCTTTCGTCTCGGTAGGTGTATTATTCTACATTTTCCCAAAAGGACATTCATTCATTTCTTTCTTCCCCGTCGACCACTACGACTAAAACGACGCGACAAATCAAGACCCGGAAAGGATAAGGGCCGGTGGTGGGCATTTGGGAAAGTCGGGCCGATCGGGTGTCTTCTTTCAAGCGAGGCTACAGAGCTTCTAGACGAAGTGAGAGGCTGGGGGGCAGGGAAAAGAGTCGAGTCGATCGACCGGGAGAAGCAAAACGAAATCAGGATTTGGCCGAAAAAGATGCAACGTTATGGATACCATGACCGATCACCATCGAGAAAGAATAATTTTGATAAATCACTTCGGGTGAGCGGGGCCTTCAAGCATCCGAAATACGCCGGGGTTGTAAATGACATAGCCTTCCTGATAGAAAATGACGACTCCTTCATAAAAACGAAGTTATTCAAGTTCTTTTTTTTACCAAAGAAGTCCCGCTCTGACGGCCCGACGAGTCATCTACTAAAAAGGACCCTCCCCGCTGTGCGCCCCTCCTTGAATTATTCGGTCATGCAATACTTTTTTAATACAAAGAACAAAATGCATTTCGACCCCGTCGTAGTTCTCAATCATTTCGTGGCACCGGGTGTGGCTGAACCATCTACGATGGGGGGAGCGAAGGGAGGAAGCTTAGATAAGAGAATACGCTCTCGCATCGCTTTTTTTGTAGAAAGCTCGACCAGCGAGAAAAAGTGTTTGGCCCGAGCCAAAAAGAGGTTGATCCACTTCATTCGCCAAGCGAATGATCTTCGCTTCGCGGGAACAACAAAAACCACCATCTCGCTCTTTCCTTTCTTCGGTGCTACCTTTTTTTTTTCAAGGGATGGGGTTGGGGTGTATAATAACCCATTTTTTGAGTATGCCCGGGAACAACTCCTAGGTCAATTAAGGATCAAATGTAGGAACCTCATGGGTAAGGATAAGGTAATGGAATTGATAGAGAAATTCATAGACCTAGGTAGGATAGGCAAATTGATAAAGGGAATAGAGATGATGATAGAGATCATACTGAGAAAGAGGATAATTCCGTACGGGTACAACTCTTATTTGAACGAAGTGCAAAAAATGCGATCTTTTTTGTCTAATAGAACAAACACTAATACCTTAATTGAGTCGGTAAAGATCAAATCAGTTTATCAAAGTGCTTCTCTGATTGCTCAAGACATCTCTTTTCAACTGAGGAACAATCCAATCTCATTTCGTTCCATTTTTAGTAAAATAGTTCAGGATATTCCATTAATAATGCCAAAAGGGGTGGAGGGGATACGTATTTGTTGTTCTGGTCGATTAGGGGGTGCGGAAATAGCTAGAACTGAATGCGGAAAGTATGGAAAAACATCTTGTAATGTATTTAACCAGAAAATCGATTATGCTCCTGCGGAAGTATCTACTCGTAACGGAATTTCAGGTGTCAAAGTGCGGATCTCATATAGTCAAAATAAGAAGGGACGTGCTATATCCGAAACGTACGAAATATAGTAAATATAGTAAATGCAGATGTAGTAGGGGTCGCGAACCGGATGGTACACAACTTGGTTTTGGAAGATATGGCACCAAAAGTCGTAGAGCTGGTCGTCTTTCATATCGAGCCATTGAAGCAGCGCGTCGGGCTACAATCGGACAATTCCATCGTGCTATGAGCGGACAATTCCGAAGAAATTGTAAGATATGGGTAAGAGTTCTCGCAGATCTTCCTATTACGGGGAAACCCGCAGAAGTTCGAATGGGAAGAGGAAAAGGAAATCCTACGGGTTGGATTGCTCGTGTGTCCACGGGACAAATCCCATTTGAAATGGATGGTGTGAGTTTGTCAAATGCTCGACAAGCCGCTAGATTAGCGGCGCATAAACCATGTTCGTCAACCAAGTTTGTTCAGTGGTCGTAACGTAATTGGTTAGTGGGGAAAAACCGGGCCGGGACTCAAAAGAATTTTACGAAGTGTTTGTTCCTGAACGAGGGAAGTGGAAAGACAAAGAGGGATAGGGAGCTCGCCTCCTTCTTTTTTGTAATCGCCGAAATGGAAATTGTACGACGACCCTTCTTGTTCCAGGCATACGACCCTGAGACGTGACGGTGTCACTTTTCCGGCCCGGTAAAGTGACAGTTATATAAATAAGAATAAGAAAGAGAAGCGTGATGGTGGATTTTTCTTTAGAGAATAAAAAAGCAATCAACCATCCCCAAACAAAGTGCTGCTGGAGGGAAATGCTAAAGTCCCATTCCGAATTCCATTAAGGTTGTATTCCTACTAAGAAACTCAAGGCTATACTCTACTTCCCATCCCAGCTCGTAAGTAATCCTATTTCTGTATTAGCCTTTGAACAGCATGGGCCATGAAAGGACCGGAGAAGGAATGCAGTAGGATGATTCTATCTTTCCTATGTATGGGGCACACGATTCTCTTTCCATACACTAGTAAAAATAAATAATAGGGCGAGGGTACCTAAATATCCATCTAGAGCGAGTAGCGATTCTTTTACTTACTACTTTTTGAAAGATTACACCTTCGACTATCTCTAACTAAGCACGCATGTCCCACTATCGATATGTGAGAACAGGCTGTAAGCACGCATGCCCCTCCTATCTATGAAAGAGAACAGGAATTCCCTACACCAACATATCTAGCGAGGGAAATAACTCCTTCCAATCTACGAAAAGAGGGCACTACGAAAGCTAATTAGTCAAACCAGCACCAAAATAGCGAGTGAGTAACAAGCACTATTTCGACCATACTCTCTTGTCCTTACATCCCAGCCATTAAGCACTACATACTATAGCAGTCAACTCACTATTTGCACTCCTTGCATTCCATGAGCTTTTCTTTCAATAGTAAGCAGGAAATGCGAATAAGAGAAGGGTAGAAGAAGCGATCTGCGAATTTCTTTATTTCACAACGGACGTTAGATAAATCATTTCTTAGGTATGCTACATTCTTTGAAGAAAGAGTAGGTTATTACATTATGTCTAGTTGTTGAACAGGGCCCTTGCTTAAAAAATAAATAGTTATATTATGCCCATGCTTTATTAACAACACAAGTGAAGATAAATAGTAGTAAGTAAGCTTTCTACCACTAGTAGTACTATGGTTGCTTTCTACCACTAGTCGTTGAATCTTCCTATTCCACTTACTGTACCTCTTTTGTGTCTTTGTCGGATTTCTCTCGCACGAGGTTAAAAAGGTCTAGGATCCCCAATTTCGCATTTGACCCTGTCTGTACCGCTACGCGCCTCACTGTACATCTTCTGTCCATTTGCTCTACTGTAATTACCATGGGTATGTTTTTTTTAAACAAGGTATCTGAAGGCAATCAACGAATCAAGAAAACTGGTATTGCTACAAGTATCCAGCAGAATTCATATAGGTTGGTTTTTTATCCTTCCTTTTATAGGTGCCCTTAGACTTTATATTATCTTCTTCTTTGCCGAAACCGAGCTATTAATTGGCACCTTGGGCACCAAGCACCTATAGGCCATGGCTTCGGGGCAGCTCCCTCGGGATAAGGGATAGCGATAGGTCTAAAGCTCGTCATATCGACTAAAAGGGTGAAACTAGCGCTAGGGAAAGGGCCGTACCTAGGCATAATAGGAAGGAGCGCGCGCTAGGTAGGCGTTCTTGGAAGGAGCCTTGGGAACTGGGTAGAGGATTAGGTTGATAACCCCCTTTGCTTTGGATGAACCGAACCTCCAATAGGAGACCTGGGTGCCGTTAGCCGTTATAGGCCAAGTAGGCAACCGTGCCGTTGTTGTTAGGAGCCGTGCCCCTTGGTACATTTCATTAGATTTATTTATCTCTAGCGATGGAAGGGGCCGTATAGGAACAGTTGGGATAAGCGATTCCGCTGGTTAACAAAACGACTAGGAAGTTAGGAAGGAACCGAAGCCGAGCCCTTATCTTTTCTTTGAATTCCAGGAATGCTTCTCACTAGAACCTTGGCTAGATAATTCTCAAAAGCAAGGCTAGTTCGTTTACTTCCGTAGAGCCGTACCTCCAATAGGAAACCTAGGATAGGAAGCAACCTGCCTTGATCACGCTGCTGTTCCGATCCTAATTGTTGACGTCTACAACTAGATAATTGATTGATTTTCCTAGCCCTGGTCTATTTAATTGATTTAGTTCGCTAGGAATAGGAAACAGAGGCGCCGTTGCTTGTTCTACTAACGCTAGTGCTACTTATCGCTAGGATACAACTAGATAATTCGTACGTGCATAGGATGCCGAGGGCAGGATAAAGATGAACTCTTTGCCAATGCCTGCTTCCTTGATATGATACCGGTATTGAGGGAAAGGATATCGATGGGCCGCCGTTCCGTTATTGGATTCGATTAAGAACCATAGCCGTAGTCGTAGCCGTTAGCAGGGAACCGAAGTAGGTATTTTAAGCAAGTATTGGCGTACCATAATACAATATTTCATGAACTAATGAGGTCGCGTAACATGCCGTAGTGTAGAACCCAAAGTAGTAGTGTATCACTCTTTCCAAGCCAAGGCAAAAAGCAAGCAGAAGGAATCCGAATCCTCCTATTTTTATTGATTTACTAAAGCCGAAGGAAAGAAAGAAGTAGGCTTGTACCAGCTCTTCTATGAAATTTAAATAAAGTAAATAAGGAAATTAGAAAAATAGGAAAGGCTTTCAGTTGATCACACACAAGTAGGATAGGCTTGGCAATTCCACTACTTTAAGTTGGCACCCTCACCTTGTCTTCCCATTGCATTTTGTTTCATTCCTTTCTTTACGCTGTAGGGGTATCGGTTTCTCTCCTTCTCCTCTGAATTGATTTTTCATTCAAACAAAAAGCAAGGAGTAGGGATTGGATGAAAGGAGCCTATCCTACCCCATTCCGATCCTTAGTGTTATACCTACTGTCTTAGTTTAAGAGGACGTGCTTGCTGGCTTCTTAGCATAGGAGCTTTATGGAAAAGCAAAGTTTGCAAAACTACCAAGACTACACTCTGCAAGCAAAAGCTATTAGCTATTCAAACATTCCCTACCAAGTAGCCCTCGTGACTACATTACAAGGAAGGCTAAGAATCGAAGAGTGAGTTGAGCATTCGAACCGTCTTCTCCACTGCTTAGCAGCAACCGAGACAAGGCATTCTCTTCGGACCATGAAACTCTTTTAATTGAAGCTTTCCAGCCTGCACAACGACAACCCACCGTATCCCAGACAACTATATGTTTTCATGGAGCGGAGGGATGAAAGGCCTACTGGAGATAGCGAGCCAAGACAACCAATCGGATCTAGCACATTCAATTCTTTTAGAGTCCGACAATTCGACTTAAAGTCCACCCCGAAGAGTTTCCGCCGATGAACGTGCGGAAGTTTACTCAGACTCAGAAAGTGGGAAAGGGGTAGTCCCAGACTATGAAATTCGATCTAGCGAGCCATACCTGGTGAATTACACCTCTCCGCGGACCATGAAATTCGATTCCCCGATGTGGTAACTGTCTGGGTCGACCCAGCTCCGTCACGCTCTAAGCACACCCGGTAGAGTGAGAATAAATAGCTTGTTGCGTCCAGCCCTTTTCTAAAAGAGTAGAAGGAGGTTAAGAAAGCGATCCAGGTAAACCGATCTTTATCCCTCTAATAGAAGACTGATCTTGCTCCGGTGTCGATGAAGATCTTACTTCTATGGTGATCAATTAGGTGCAACAGTGATTGTAGCAAATGCTATTCGTCATGGTCACTGGGCTCCATAGAATTTGACCTGTCTGATCAGGATGGGAAAGATGCTATGCTTGGTAAAGAAATACTTGCTAAAGAGGCCAAGGAGCAGAGCCTTCGTTTTTTCGAATTTGTCTGAAGCAGCGGAAGCTAAAATTTATAATGCACCTAGGAATTGATAATCGAATTACCGGATCAAAGGAATCTATTCACCTAGTGAGAAGAGGCGCGTGCTCACGGAGTTGCTTGTTGGGAAATCCATGAGTAGTCGTTTTTAATATAGGGGAATCCTCAAATCAACCTGTTTCCGGATGGGAATATTAGAGGCTATTACGACTCAATACTTCTCAGTCCACGGTAAAGGCGATATGATTAGGATTGAGGACACTGGAACCTAAACTACTCAGTTGACACTCCTACCAATTGACTCTGTTATACTCACTTGAGAAACCCGTACTACTTAATAAACGGAACTCTCAGGGAGACATTAACCACATGGGTCACAATCCCTTGTTTAGGCTGACCCTCTTAGAGAATCAGGAAAGAATGATACATTCCAACTGATCTGAAAAAAGAGAGCCTCCTAAGGCATATGAAGTTGCTGATGAACTGAGGAAGTAAAACTCCCTTTCTATCCGGTATTTCTACCTGAGATTGCCCTTGGACTAAGGAAAATCGGACTCTTTGTACTAGGTGGACTACCGGAGCAACACACATAGTTACTAAACTCATAGGAGTATCGAATTCGAACTCCCCAAGACCAGATTGACCGGTTGGAATACAGGGACAGAGCAGGAGATGAATGCCAAAAGATCGGGGCCTACAGACTCCACTTGCGGTACGGGGAAAGCAAAGCTGAATAAGCTGAGACATGATCTCTCTCTTCTCTATCTTCGCTCCTAACCTCTTGAAGAGGAGTAAGTGCTAATGTATTTGCAGCTAACGTATCTTCCAGAGTAACAGTAAGTGAAGTGAATAGAAGGTTGTTACTAGGGATGCGGGAGAAGTAGTTGCTACTAGGTCAAGTCCAGGTGTATGCGTGTGATAAGTCACGGGTGGAGAAAGTTCGGTATGCACCGGATAAAAGCATTCAAGGAATAGCAACTAGGGAAGATCAATAGGCAGCATATGGATAGGAAAAACAAGTAGCTTGGTAAGTCAACAACTAGAAGCCCTCGAGATGCATTTCTTTCAACGTATAGGAAAACAAGGTAAGCAATAGTTCCGAAGGTAGTTTTTTCAACAGCACGTGATAGAGCTAGTCGAGGTAGATAGGCTTTTTTGTGTGATAGCTTGGAACAGACACGAGTAGCCAAGTATAGGTAACGTTGGAAAAGTCTAGGGAAAGCTGCTGATAACAAGATTTATTAGTTGTGATTAGGAATAGGCCTAGCCAAGAGAAGCTGATAGAAATAGTTCAGTCACACGAGATGCATAGTTTGGATATGCACGGGATAGCTATAGCAGTACAAGACATGAACCGTGGCAAGGCTCTCATAGTTTACACGGGAAAGGCTTTAAAGAGGTATAGCTTGAGGTATTTGTATGGAATAAAAAGAGATGATGGGGCAAAGCATTCGAGGAATACGTTTAGAGAGTAGCTAATCCGCGATCCTATCCTATTTTTTTAAGTAATTTTAGCATTCGAAATTCTTTTCTTTCGCAAGAGCACTCAAACATAGATTGAAGATCTTCAGTTCTTCGGTCGGCAGTCTAAAAGACAAGAGGCAAGAAGGTAGAAAAAGTATACCAGTTTCGGTAAGAAGAGGCATTTTTATGCTGTGTCAGGGTAGGTTAAAACAAGATAGGATGCGTACGAGTTCATAAATAGGAAGCAGTGTAAGGTGCCAGGGAATGGTTACTCAATGTAAGTTGAAGGAGGATACGAGATAGGTAGGTAACAAAGCAAGTACTAGTAAGGTAGTATGTGGATGAGCATATTGAGAGGGTGCTTCGCTCTATCACAACTGATAGTTTCAATTATTCGAGCAAGAAAAGGAGGTAGCCGTAGAGTTAAGTAGAAGTGGTAGGAGGGAGGCAAGAAGTAGTATCGGACAAATTAGTGGAAGTAAGTTCGGAAAGAGAGTATTCGTCCACGCTGGCCGGCCTTAGCAAATTAGATTCTCCGTGTGAAGCGCATTCGACTATATGTAAGTACCGTTTCCCATGAAACTCTTCCTCCCCACCAAGCTTCTTGACCATTCACCTTTCTCTTTCTTTTAAGAAGCCCTTCCCTATCAATAGATTAATCAGCTCACGAGCAAGGGACGAAGTTCTGTTAGAGGGTATCCAGCAGGTTAAGTCCGACAGGAAGAGAGAAACAAACGAAGGTGTGTGCTTCCTTCCTATGTATGAGGCAAGTTTTCCGGAGAATGAATATGGGTAAGAGTGCGATAGGGGGAATCATATATATGGGTAAGAGTGCGATAGGGGAAATGGATTTACACCACCCCTCAACAGGTTCAAATCGCTGAGCCAAGGAATAAGCTAGGGTGCCGCATCGTTGCAACTGAGCTATCTCTTCGTGGATTGCATACTACTTATTGACTAGAATGCCTAGGTGTTCCAAGCGAGTTCAATCGTTCCAAGCTAGTAGAAAGCTTAACACTAAACTGGCCTCTTACTTACTAGGTAGGCCTGCCTCTGGGTCGCTTCCTACTTATGGAATAGTGGGACAGTTTTCAATGCGCTATAGGTGACTGAAACAAGCTGTAGAATTCATAGTTGTTCTATTCCTTCGCCCGACCCTTGCTTGAGACTTCTTTCTTCAGGTAAGGAGTGAGAGGTTGAAAGCAGATGACAAAGAAAGGCAAATCCTTCATTGCTTGCTGACATCGGATCCACCATAGCCCTACCTTTTTTTAATAGCTCCGCACTTCCTTTCCTTTTAAAAACACCTATTAAGTGCTTTTACTTAATTTTTAGTATATGATGGTGGGCGTGGGCTTATTTACTTTCATGAGCAGGCAAGTAGTAGGCTAGACGTTGGTGCAGGAATATAGGTGACTTCTTTTCGTGATCTTGAATCGAAGACGATTGAAAAACTAGTCTCAGGCACAAATCAGACTCCCTTTTATTTACTAAGGAATGAAATAAGGCAATCTAGCGTACTCCCCAGCAACAAGTCTTCTCTACATCCTGGACAATGGAATTTTCACAGGTACACAGCTTTTTCTTCGAGAGCTTTTCACTATTCTTCAATCCGCTCGTTCAAGTACTACATGACAGAGAGCATGAGGCATAGAGGATGGATGACGTGAAAGTGGGTATTAAACCAACTTAGACTCCTCTTCATGAGCCTTACCTTTTCGGATGCTGCTTCTCCGGGCTTGGCTTCTTTTACGTCGTTAGATGAAAGAGTTCAATCACAGCTAGACCATAAAGGAAAGAAGGTTGTTGATTAAGCGCCTTGGTTTGGTTGGCGACTCTAATACGCTATGAAAAGCACCAACAGTGATAAGGCGGGGAGTGTGCCTCTACACAACATAAGAAGTAATGGGATGAGATCTCTACAAGTGATTGGTGGAATATCTTGAGTGTACGCAAGGGAATTCTTCCATCCATAGGGGTTTGTTATGAAAACCTATATCCCGAAGACAATGCTTTGAAAACAGTTCCATATTCCCAACTCTCTATGTATTGGAAAGGCATCACACTACTATTGCGTAGAATCCTTGCTAGAGGAAGGGATTTTGAAACTATTTCAACTAATCCATGAAAAAGCTTACCCTTTGCACGTGAGTATCCAATCCGGTGTATGGTGACGAAAAGAGAATCAGACTTCTAGCTAAATCTCGTTCATGGAAGTGAAGAAAGCCGGTACAGGATATTCTTCCCCGGAAGTAAACGAAGGCGGGGAACCATAGCTCATATCTATCATAAGCATACGCGATATTTATTAGAATTACTTATAGGTATAGGTGCAGTGATTCTAGTTAACGACATCCAAGCAAAAGAAAGAAGAAAAGAAGCCATTCGACACAGCAAAGGACCTTCTTCGCATCACTTCACTCTACTCTCTTGCGGACTTGTCTGGTCAATCGGTCGCCCTCTATCTAGCTTGAATAAGGCCCTTTCATTTTTTCTTTCAAACCAACCTCTACTATTGAGATTATCCATCTTATTTACCGAATCTAAATCAAACTAGTATCCTCCCTCTTCTTTTGCCGGTATCCTACGATCTATTGACTAAGTCATTACACACTAAACACTGAGAACATGGGCCCGTACCGTGCTACAGCCTTGACCTAGGATTCTTTTCCTCACATCGGATTCTGAACTAGAAAACGGAAGCTTGCGAGATAGCTTGGTACCCTTAGCACTGTTTGCAAGCCTTTACCCCTTGGGCAGGACTAACTGAGAGCAGGAAGTTGATTGACAGACCGAAGACAAGCCCTTTGGACCGATTGGCTCGCTTGATTGATTGAAAAGAACCACAGGCTTACCGCTCGCATTCGACAGGACTGAGAATTGTGTATATAAAGAAAGAAGGGCGGGATTCTACCTTTCTAGCTGCTCTCAAAAGGCTTCCTAAATGGATTGAGTCCTTAGCCGATCTCTTGAGTGAGACTAGCCTGACAATGGATATAGGTGTGGATACGCATTTAGGAATTCATTAGCTCGCACAAGATCTACCTCCTAACCACATCAGACAGAGTTCTATCAACCAACAGCTTCATAGAGAAAGGAGTCCCCATTTGGAAAAGAGGAAATCTTGGAAACTGGGCCTTTTGGAGAAGTAATGCGCAGGTTGGAAGGCCTAATATACGCAATTCGCCTTTCTCCTTTAGCCTAGGAGTTTCACCACCTATCTAGTAGTCATTCTTGCCTTAGCCGGTAAAATGGGAAAAACTAGTTAGGTCGACCGTTCCACTTAGGTTCCTAGGATATGGTACTCACTTTTGTGGTTGTGCTCGCCGCCTTGCCCTTCCTCTTCAGTCTTTGCTTCTTTGCTTCTCTGTGTTCTTCTTTACTCATCTGGGTAGATTTGATTATCTCTTTCAATCCTTCCGTAATGACTTACTTCCATTATTAGATTACTGAATATATTTTCTTCACTGGATATCTATTCTTATCCGAAACTACCCCTTGAGTCCTATTCCACTTTTGAAGTAATTCCCCACGCTGCGCGCCTCGCTTCTTCTTCCGGCTTATTTCCCAAACTATCTGGAACGAGACAATGAAAAGAATTTGCAGAGTAGAGCGAACCACGTGAGCGATGATCCATGAGATTCAATTCGATGTTTACCATTCCCCAGTACATTGTACACCTAGGAGTCAAGCTTTGTTTCTGAATGGCGAGACCTACTATTTCTTTACCAACCGGGCGAGCTCCTCCTTCTTTGACTCTAATAGAGTACTATCCCTTACTGTAAGAGAGTAGGATGTGAGACGAGCGAGAGCATGAAACTCCAGCCCTTTTGATTCTCCGTTAGAAGGTAGAAAAGGTAGCCAGCTCATTCAATTACACCTCTCCGCGGACCACCTGATCTTAGCCTTAGAGGGAGTCCATTCGAACTTTCTTTTCCAGAAAAAAGAAAACCCTAGATTCTAACGAGTGTTTGGCGGTTCCCTGCTTCTGAGTCAGATGGATAGAAATCCGGGCGTATGTTTTAAGCTAGCGGTAGTCCTCTTCTAGTTCACGTTGACCAGCCTCTGGAGATGTAGAGAGTGAGCGGTGACCTTATTCTGAAGTAACCCAGCTAGCCGGATTAGACGAGCGAGGAAGATTAAGACAAGAAGCCCGACGATCATTCATTAAAGAATATGAACGTTTTCAGCTTTACAACCAAGAACTCCCGATTCTATTTTTGACAAGCCAGCTAGCTTAATCTTACGAGCCTGCCTGAACGAAGCTACCCTTGATTGAAGGCTTCCCTTTCATTGACATTTGTATGTTTTCCCCTTTCAGGATGCCAATGCGTAGGCTCGTAGGCGTAATTCGTATTCGTATTTGTTATTGGTGTACGTAATTTCTTTACTATGTCTATCGCTCGTAGGAATATCTCTAAATAGGAATCGTAGTCCTCGTATGTACATGTTTCGTATTGTGATAAAGCACCTATGCCGCTAGAAATAGTAGCGCCTTAAAGAAAGGGTTATTTACAAGATGGAATAGTGCTACGTCATAAGCAGAAAGACCACAAGCCATAAATGGGTTACCTAGCCACATAATTACAGACTGGGACCCAACTCTTAGGCCAGTCCAAAGGGCATTGATGGAACATACTAAGGTAGAAGATCTTGATTCTCTGCAATTCGGCTTCAACCCGAAGGAGCTCTCTTCAAAACATATCTTTCGGCCTCAGTCTTTCCAGCCTTACCCTAACCCCGCTTTCACGTGCCGAATCGGTATGTGATCACTTGATGGTATTCTTTAAGCTTTCTTGGTCACCAGACAGAGTGAGAACTGCTCAGCTTGCTTTCTTTCCCTAGCACACACACTTAGTAGATAGTAGGCATAGGTCCGCTAAGAGCTCATCGAACTTGACTTGTAGAGTGAGACCTGTGCTCGATATGGTTCATTTCAGTGCTCTTTCATGGCCACTGAGACAGCAAGAATCTCGTCCATAACCACAGGAGCAGTGGATGATTTAACAGTACGCCAATCTTGAACTGCGGAGGCCTATCTTGATGATTCTTTCAGCATGGAGAACTCTAATAAAGAGGTAAGAGGATCTACTGCTTTCTAGCTAAGAAGAAGAAAAGACTCCAACTGCTGCTTTGTCTCAACATACAGAAAAAGCTACTTCTAAGAGCTTAGGTTGGCAAGTCTAAGTGCTTCCTTTCTTTCGTCAAGTGAAAAGCAATCAAAAGTAATAACCTCGCTTCTTGCTGTACCTCCTTTTGTGATGTTTCATAATTAAGATTCCCTCCAGGTCAGTTGTTGACCATTCAGTATCATCTGCACCTGCTCTACTCATTTATGCCTAGTTCATCTTGTGAAGTCAACAGCACCTACAGCAGTACCACCATTTCACCACTGCTACAATTTATGCGCTTTTCGTTAATAGAATGGCTCGCTCTATCCTTCCACCTGAAATGGAAACCGCCGTGTAGTTCAGTCTTACAAACGTTTACTTATAAGCTACGAGGGTTGGAGTACTTGATTGATGCCTGCGTGCACTATTTTGATATGGTTAGGCTCTTATCATAGCTAGCAAGCAGGTAATAAAAAGAGTTCAAGTAAGTATATAGTGGTGTATGCTTTCACATTGGGTGTATAAGTAGGAGTTGGAGTTGATGCGTTGACTGAGTTCTCCATATAGAATCTGGACTCTCTCTTCTCAATGCGCACAGTAGCACCAAGTTTTCACCAAATTGCTTACCACACCAAAGTCTCGAAGTCCCATGCCAATTGAACTTGTCATTGAAGTATGGTGTTGCTTGGTAAATGCTTCAAATTGGTGAGTGAGGCTCGCTACCATTGCGATAGTCACGTCTGACTCCTTATCTACTTTTTATGTCAAGGTGGTGCAGGATGGAGGTTATATCAGATTGATCTGGGTTATTGTCTTTTAGAGGGAAGCAGGCAGGAAGAAGCCGCCTGGCCAAACCCTTTTGATTCAAGGAAAGTAGTATGTTTTTTATCAGAAATAGCAAAAGAAAGTCTCATCCTCTGAAAACGCGTATAATAGTATCATTGGCCAAAGTCGATGGGACGCGGAAGTGTATGCGTTACTGTACTGGGAAGCTAGCATTTGTTTTTTTTTCATTTCAGTTCGTGTTTGTGTTCGAATTTGTTTTTCGTTGGAAAAACCAACGCCGACGTCAAGATCAGTCTCCTTTCTTTGTTCGGGAGCAGAGCTTCAAAAGATGGGAAATTCCAATGATTCTTCGTTCATTAGAATGTCGATTCCTCACAATCGCTCTTTGTGATGCTGCGGAACCATGGCAATTAGGATCTCAAGACGCAGCAACACCTATGATGCAAGGAATCATTGACTTACATCACGATATCTTTTTCTTCCTCATTCTGATTTTGGTTTTCGTATCACGGATGTTGGTTCGCGCTTTATGGCATTTCAACGAGCAAACTAATCCAATCCCGCAAAGGATTGTTCATGGAACTACTATCGAAATTATTCGGACCATTTTTCCTAGTGTCATTCCATTGTTCATTGCTATACCATCGTTTGCTCTGTTATACTCAATGGACGGGGTATTAGTAGATCCAGCCATTACTATCAAAGCTATTGGACATCAATGGTATCGGAGTGCGCCTCTTAACGAGGGTGATTTAAGTGCAACGAAATGTACCGGTGGTTCGCGAAGCATCTGGCTTACCGGTCATCTCCCATTCCCGTCGTCGAGAGACTAAAAGAACTATAGCATGCCAGAAACGGGGAGTTGAGAAGACCTATACCCCGAAATGCTCCCAGCATAGGAGCCTATGGTTCCATTCTTGTTATTGCTGGAGGTACACATACCTCTTCTCGGTGTGGTGGAGCGATATACGAAAAATAGATGCTAAGCCTGCAATGTCCGATAACGGGGCTTCAGTAGTGAATCTATCGGCACCACAGCAGTGGCATACAACTTTGGACCTAAGGGCCGGCCCCGTTACCTTTCGGAATGGGGGATCCCCGTTGGCAACAACCACGGTAGTAGTTGCGGAACTACTGGGCCAAGAGAGGACAACCTGTTGTTCCTGCTCCTCCTTCTTCGCTTCGGGGACGGAGGTCCTACGGTAGGTAAGAGCACGCACAAGCACTTGACCGAAGGGGACCAGCGCTTCTACTCCTCCACCGAGGAGCCGTTCTTGCGAGAAGCAAGGGATGTCGTGAACGGTGGGAGGTCAAAGAAAGAGAATTGACCTCTGAATACAGTGATCCTATGATCTAGATAGACTCCGTCCTTTTTTTTAGATAAGGGTGACTCAAGAGGGGGTGGGAATTCGAGGTCTCATGAACGAGTTTTTTTTTCGTGGACAAACATACTTTCCGGTCAGGCCTATGGAGGATCCTTTTAGATCTACGGGCCGGCCGTTCACATGAGCATAGGGAATCTATACTCGAGCCTTCGACTTGGCCCCTGACAGGATAGGATAGATGAGGAATCACTCTTGATCTGATTTATTGGGGCCTACAACTTCGCCAAAGCCGACTAGCATCCCTTTCCACTGCGCATTTTTAGAACAAAGAAGACTACTAAAGGATCGAATTCGCTTTCCGTGGTGAACTGGCCGTCCCATACCTTCATTTTGTCTCATGTGTGTTGAACATTGTCTTCCTCGGTTCCAGCTTCACTGATGTAGGTAGGGCTGGGCGAGAAAGGGTCCCCTCTTGCCTATTAGTAAGCGGGCCTTCGATTCCACCGGGGTCTTACGGTCTCATAGAGGGGGGAGAACTACCTAACTAAAGAAGAATAGCGCTCTTTAAAAATAAGAGTAGGCGTGGAGAGCTTTTTGCGGGGAAACTTGCAAGTCAAGTTTGGGGGGAGGCGGGCGTCGACCCAACCTTATGAGTATTCGGACTATAACAGTTCCGATGAACAGTCACTCACTTTTGACAGTTATACGATTCCAGAAGATGATCCAGAATTGGGTCAATCACGTTTATTAGAAGTTGACAATAGAGTGGTTGTACCAGCCAAAACTCATCTACGTATGATTGTAACACCCGCTGATGTACCTCATAGTTGGGCTGTACCTTCCTCAGGTGTCAAATGTGATGCTGTACCTGGTCGTTCAAATCTTACCTCCATCTCGGTACAACGAGAAGGAGTTTACTATGGTCAGTGCAGTGAGATTTGTGGAACTAATCATGCCTTTACGCCTATCGTCGTAGAAGCAGTGACTTTGAAAGATTATGCGGATTGGGTATCCAATCAATTAATCCTCCAAACCAACTAAACCGGGGAAGCTGAAGCGGAAATGCAATTCTCGGGTGAGGGAAGGGGGAAGCTCCAGGAAGGCTTCGCTCGCTCGCTCAAAAAGCTCTAACGCTCGTTTACGAGTGGAGTGCATAAGCCCTTATTGAAGTAGGGCGAGGCCTTACTACACGAGCTCGTAAGTCAAGCACGGAACGAGCCTTGTCTACGAAGCTTCGCTTCATCATCTTGCTTGCTTCTGGCGAAGCTTAACGCACTATAACATAGGCATGCATGATGGTAGGAAGACTCCTTTTAAGGCCGACCACTACATAGGAGCGATAGGAAGCCAAGCCGTCAAAAGGAAAGGCGAGCAGCCCTTATTGCAATAGCAAACGGCCTACTTATAGCCCTATTTATACCCTTTCTCGGGGACGGGCCTTACAAGCTCAATAAATTGCAATTCTTCACCTTTTCCTCAGACAGTGGGAATGAATTTTCTTACTTGATTGACATTGACAGATATGTGTACCACACCGAACAAGCAATATGTCATATGCTTGATGTACCAGCCAAGCCAGCTCTTTTTTTCTCCGTTCCCTTATCCTTAGCGCTAAAGTAAAAAGAAAATGCAAGAGAGTTTGTATTTGCAAATGAAAATGAATATGGATCTAAAAAAAATTATATAATCAATCAATAAATAATAATTTGAATAATATAAAAAATATCCTTCGCCCCTTATGGTATTCGTTTATAATCTTGTTGACCCTACTCGCTTACTCCTATTTTCCTGCTTTCTTTTTCGACAGAATTCATTCTATTCTAACTTTCTTGAAAGAATGGGGTTCTCTCTGGGGGGGCTCACCCTCTCTTCCTTTTTGAGAAAGATGGGCTGGGAGTCTCGCCTTGGTGATTCTTTCTCTCTTGGGGGTCTTCTTCGGTAGCGAATCCGCTCTCATAAATTGGATGAATTCTTCTGGGTCGGCTTCGGCAAAGAAAAGATCAGTTCATATGCTGTAGTTCCGAGTCATGCATTTCTTTCTTTTCACTAACATAGTACAGCAAATACAATTGTCATTAGGAAGGATCCTCATCCACTTCCTGATAGGTATGTGTCTGTAATCACATATTACAATTCGCATCTTTGCTGCCTTGTAAGAAAATCTTCCACTTGTCCGTCCTCTTGTCGAGTTGATAGAGCACTCCTCCAAAGCTGTCAACCAGCTTTGCAAACTCGTGTTCTTCCCAATTCCTGGAAGCCTTCTTGTTCCGATCCTATTTCCGCGAATAACAAGGATTTCTCTATAATTTCATTCGGGACCCATCTTTTTCTTTACTTTAGTAAAGATGAGATTTGCTTTTCTTAAGATCTTTCTCAAAGCCAAGATTCTATTCATATGCCAGCTTACAGGCCGACAAAAGTTCTCAATGATCATTCTCTTTTTTATTTTCTTAGAAAAGCCAAGCTGACTGAATGAAATACCGCAGTTCACTCTGACTCCGGTTCGGTACCTACTCTATATCTGAAGATTGACCACAGCGTAATGCCTTACCGCTTTACACCTTGCTTTGAGTTCGATCCGCCTATTCACTTCACTGAATTGAGTAAGTCAATCTCAAACCCTTATTATGTCAATCTAAACTGAGTCCTATCTAGCCTAGCTCTATAATGGAGAGAATTCCCTTACTTGGAATCTCAAGCATTCTTCTTCACTTGCATCAAGATCAAAGAGCTTATTCGATGCCATCTTGATTCATTACTTCCCTAAGAAAGAGGTGAATTAAAAAGTATATAGCCAGAGGATGAAATACCTCATTTTCTTTTCCAACCACAAAAAATATCCCTATCCCTACCAGCTGGTTTGTCAAAGCAAGGAGTGTTCTTTCTGTCTTTCCTATGAAAATAAAGTTGTTGATTGCATGTCTTAAGCAAAGTAATCAAATAATAAGTTTAGGCTTTTTATAACATATCTCGTCCTGGTTACCTAGGCCAGAATAAGTTGACTACAGATCTTCCCACTTGCTTTGTGCCAGTAAGCACCGAAGATAGTCATATAGTTCTATTTGAAAGAAATAATGTGTTTTCATTGAATAGATGACAATAGATTTCTTGCCTACAGCTTAAATATTATTTTTCTTAGTTAATTCTTGACTAGTTCTACTGTTAGTTAGAATCTCTTTTCAGATATTGGGATTATGATCTTATTGGTGGGAGTATCAACACAAAGCTCAGGGGGATAGTTACTAGTACAATCTGCAGATCAAAAGTACCTATAACAATGCTATACTAGAACAATGCTATACTAGGTACAGCCCTAAAGAGACCAAGTATATTTCCTACCATGCTACTTGTATCAAAGTCAAGCCTTTGAATAAATAATTTAAAGTTCTACGTTTCCCTTTGTTCAAAGTCTGTCCAGATAGATAGAAGGCTGTTGGCATGAAAATAAGCACAGCAGCGCCCTTCCTCGCTAGTTCTCACTTCTCGAATCGTTTTCCAACCAGGTACCAGTAGCGTAGACAAAAGTGGCGAAACTCTCATTTCTCTTTTTCGAAAAGTGATTTTGACATAGTTGGAAAAAAGATAGGTCTCCCTTCCTCTCTTCTTTCGGGACGTTGAGTATAAGAAAAGCTCCTTTTCTCAAGCAGTAGTTCCGAATCATTAATGTTACATCTCTAAATGAAACAATGCTCAACCTTTTCGATAAAGTACGCTATAAGGAATAACAAAAGATTGATGAATTCATTTCACATCTTTCCATTTCCACATTAGCACTATCGAAAGAAAGCTCCTTGCTTTTCTGATCTCACTGTCAGTAGTGATCATCTAGACATGACATAATAAGTCTATCTAATAAATATTGGAATTGCACGGGCAGACATCCAATGCATTTCGATCACATGAACACTACGAACCCAATGGATAGGGTCTACTCCAGTTGAGACTGATAACATGGATTCAAAACATTTCCCGAGTTGAACCAAGAAAGACAGATAGATGAGAATTGATTCATTTCACCGATACCAATCAGAGACTGAGCTCAATAGTATATGCCTCATCCCGCTAGCCAGATCTCTACCGTCTTATTGATCGAAAGCTAGGGATACTTATTTCTTTTCTTGATGATTGAAAAGCTAGTTTGAATTCGTTGATCTGCCGATACCGGTGTATGCCCCATTTCACTGGCCAGCGAGCTTGTGTATTACTTTGCAAATGATAGTTAAGGGCCGCGTATCTCTTTTATTTACTTCTGTTGATGTCTCGCTTAGCGGTTAGTTAAGGATAGCAATGCTATTGTCCATTCCGTCTAGCCGCTATTGTCCAATTATAGTACAGTGTCAGTTAGGACTGGCCCGCCCTGTTTGCTTCCTCGAGAGTGAGAGAAGGAAGTCCTAGAGAGGGGCACTATTTCTTCCGAGAAGTGCAAGATGGGGAATAACCTATTGATATCGCTGAGTCAAGATAGAAAGGAGCCTTATTTCTATCAGCTAGTGCAAGCTAGGTTGTTTGTTTTGGGCACAAAGCCTTGCTCTCCCCAATCAAGGTATAATAGTTGGGCGGCTAGTGCTGCAAGCAAGCAATCAGCATTTCGTTCACTTAGTGAATATAGAACTGTGATCGGTGACGCTAAGTCAGCTAGTTATTGTCTCTTCTCCCTATTTATTTTATTAAAGAAAGTCTGTTCCCTAAGGAAGTGAAGGATCGCGGAAGTCTTTAGCCACAACCTATTTTTCATCAAAGCCCCTTACCCTTGCTTCTTTCCCTTTAAACTCTTTGGTACACGCTTTATCGAGACTAGGATTTCTGTCTTACGCCGGGTGAAACCTATACTACCCCAACAAGCATTTTAGGCGAATTCTTTTCCTTTCTACTCAAGGAAATTGACAGCTAGGATCCTATTTGATCGATCGCTCAGCCTCTGTAGTCCACTCTTTCAATATAGGAAGTAGAGAAAAGGATGCAAGCCCAAAGTCTAGGAACTCATTTCCAGGAAAAAAAGCAATCCACTGTGTCGAGGAAGGGAAGAAAGGCTCTGCTTTTGGTATTTATTTCTCAAAGAAAGACACATTTAAGCGAGCGTGGCAAGGGACTAAGTTTTTGTTGTCGCGGGATAGTAAAAAGCATTGGCGGATGCTAGCTAGGCATATTTATTAGTTTAGTTTGTTTACAAGTAGGAATTCAAAGATAGCTATTTTAGAGAAAGACCGGAATAGGCAGTCACAGATGTAAGTAGAAGTTTTAGAAGCAGGTAAGGTTTATGCACGACGAGATATGATAGCAATTGGCTTAATCCGAGGTTTCCCTTCCGGGCCCACCAACGGCAGTTGAGGAGACACTGCTTGCTCTCTTCCTAACCTCGCTTTGAGTTGCTTCAATGAAATTGGAAAGGAGGATGGAAGCAATGAGCGACCCTGACTTTATTAGGTTTATGAAAACTCGCTATTCACTCAGTCAGTTTTTGGTAAATAATAGGATGATGTGGGAGAGATGGCCGAGTGAGAGGAAGAAGGTCATTACTCTCCTTTGTTCTCTGGTAAGCTCTCGCATTGCCTTAAAACAAGCATTCTTTCGTATTCAAAGAAGGTTTGCTTGCATGTTCTAGCACTGGAAGAGACGAATATTGCTTGCCGGATGCTATTCACATGTTAAAGCACAAAAGGTACCTAAAAGTTTATAGTTCTATCTAAGCTGAAGAAATAGCCTGACTCAACTTATCTTCTTTACAACCTCCAAACAAACGATTTAGGAAATGGAAATTGGAACCTTTTGGAGTTACCTAGTAGCATTGGAAACCTTATGTTCCTTCGATACCTTGGCTTCTTTGATTTAGTGATTAAGCTACCTCTACCTATATGTTTGCTTCAACAACGTTCTAGCTTGCGTATTCTGATCACACAATGGAATTCAGGTGGACCAGGGGACACTAATCTTTAAATTATAGATGCATTATAACATGTCAAGGGAGGCGCCGAGATATGATATGACCAAAGGCCTTGTTGTTGTTGCGAGCCGGGCTCGAACTGACGAGGAGAGTGGAGAGGAATACAGTAGTAGTAGTCGGGCCAGGGGCTTATCTTATTCCTTGTATTCATTGGTCTGTATAGGGGTCACATATAGTTGGTGTGCTTTGTGAACTGCGATCTTGACGGTTGTTATTTTTTAAATTACAGATATTGTTCTGCACATGTATGTATTTGTAAAGCTAACTCATGAAATTATCTCTTTTACGGGTAGAAGACGACTTCAAACTTATGTTGCAGATGAAATATTATTTCCTGGCGGACTCTGGACAAAAACAGAGGATTTGGTATAGCAAAGACCGTCACCATCCCAATAGAGGGCCCCAGAGAACACTCTAAAAGGGGAGCATGTGGTCAACCACCAAGAATCTAGCAGTGGGCCTAGCTTCGTACCATGATCAATTCACTCTCTCTCGAATCTTCAGCATCCATTGCGCTTCTAGATTGTTCTTTCTTGTGTTGACCGAAAAAAGCTCGGTATGATTCAATACATTCTAGGAACCTTTGGTGTAGGGGCAGTGAATCGATGAATTGGAGGACAGACCGCTTTTACTAGTTATTCTTGCAGGGGTCTTGGGCAATCAAGACCAGCCAGTGACTCAATGAGGAAGGGAGAGTGGGATAGCTACAAGCGATCCAGGGAGTCTTCCGTAAGACAAGATCGACTTCCTTTTGCACCTGTTCCATTTGTTGAATGAAATACCCCCTTCCTACGGTGAGTGTTGGGTGAGGGAAGGGATATTTTGATTGAAGAGCTCGCTTTGTCGAAATCCCTATAATGAATAGCATTTGCTGCTGCCGAATAAACCAACTTTAAGATGGGATAAGATGCTCAATAAGGCATGAGGGTCAGTATCATAACGGTTTCCTCCTAGTAAGGCCACTCATCAAGAACTCTTTTTTCTATCCAACCAGTCAAGACAGACTCACATTGAGCGTAGGTCTCAACCCCTTACCTTTCGCCATGCGCTGAATTCCAATCAGTTGACACTTTGCACAAGAACTAGCAAGAAATGAAATGATAAGAAAAACCATATCACCTTGCGACGTCTACTTTCATTTGAATAGGAACATAGGCATCCCGCGTGGGGGAAAACCCTATCCCCCATCTTTCACTTCCCCTTTAGATGAGAAGCCGAAGGTGGCTATCAATATGGCACCTCGAAGAGCATAAAAGCAATGAGCCCGAAGCCTGAAACCTGAAACCATAGATTGAACACTCAAAGAGGATCAACCTAGTCAATAGATTGAGACACAACCTGCTTACTCACCTAGGGTCGGTCCGGCTCCGCCTACTACTCCTACTTATCCTTTTTTTGAAGCTAGAAACAGAGCAATAGCCATACAATGGAGAGCATAACCTAAAGGAAAGGGGTGGGTCGAAGGTAGATGATAACTAAAGGTGACAAGTCGATCTATTTTTTAGAGAAGAGCTAGAGCAGTTGACAGCTCACTAAGGAGTCTGTCTCGTCTAGTAGAGCTATTATCCAATGGGTCACCAGAGTAGAGATGACCTTTTAACCATAGCATCTGACTGTATAAAATGGCAAGGTGTTTGTTAGTGCTTCCCTTTCTTTATCTAGCAAGATATCAATACAGGCAGGCTGATGGCTAACCAGAGAATCATTGCCATAGGGTTCTCGAGAGTCAACCCTGTCTGGCCTACAAGCTTTTGGAGTTAGAGAATCTCTATGAGGTGTAAACTGATGTAGAGGATCCAGACAAACAATACCCTTGAAGAGTTTTATGAGCATAGTCATTTCACTATACTATTAGGTTTGTCATGACATCTTCCCTCTAACTGAGTTCAAAAGACTATTTTTAAGAATGAATCAGGGTTTTTGCGCTCCTTGGAATCAGGCCTATACGTAGTGTAAGCCGCCTGCTGCTGCTAAAGCAAGGTATGAGGGTTAAAGTAAGCGATGCACATCTTGATATACTCAATTAAGTAAGACTATCTTATCTAGTTCTGTTTATGCGTCTAGTGAGCATTGAACTCCTTTGACAAGCGCAATGCTTCTTTATCGATCAGTTAGACGCTTTATACCAGGTTAAAGCTGAAG
>JAKNSH010338377.1:55000-69741 GCA_027790015.1 Cymbopogon flexuosus
TCATTAGTTTTTTAGATGGAAGAGAGCTATCAGCTCCCAGGTTTAGTGAACCCTTTATGATTATTATTACTAATATGCATAGTCTAGGGGAAGCAAGCACTGAGAAATTTTAAGAACTTGTTAGTAATAGGCTTTAAGCACCATTCTATACTAGTATGAAAGAGTACTTGAGCCACATATTATATTACATAGCTTTTCTTTTTAAGTATATTCTAGTCGATAATAGGTAGAGCTTGTTAGCTCTTTTCAATTCCATACACTCAAACCTACTGAAAGAGGGTAAATCCCAGTTTCTACTTTGGATGGAAGGGAAAATCATTAGAAACTCTTTGAACTCACTGTCAAGGACTGTTCGGTGATTCCGGTGATGGAAGCCTTTTTCTAGGACTAGGTGATATAGCGGAAGCAAGCTGAAGAAGTGAATGAGCTGTGCTGCCTCTCAGTACCAATAGCAACAAGCGTAGGTGATTCATAATAGCGATTGAAAAAAAGAGAATCGCAAAGGAAGCAAACAAATGCTGTTAAACTGCTCCCAGGATATGGTGTTCCTGGATGAGCTCCAGTTTCAGGAGATGCTGCTGAAAGTTCACCAGTTCTAGTTGGTGTACATGCCCGAAGGGAAGGACCTGAGGTATCAGATATGTAAATCTACCAGTTGCCCCAACATGCTCGGGGATAAACCCGATAAAAGAGAAATCCACGAATGATCCGACATTGGATCGAAACCAGCAAGCGTGTAGCGAGTAAGTTGAATCCTCGGGCTCCGAAAGAACCGAGTTCAAACCCTACCTATGGTCTTCTTGACCAATCAAGCCAACCTTCTCAACCTGGATATGACCCAAGGAACGTTCTATTAGAAACCAGCATATGATAAAAAGGGGTAATTATCATGCAAGATGCGATTCAATTGTGAATTCACAACAAGTAGTTAGCGATCAATAGTTTAACAAGACAATGCCTACTCAAGACCAAAGTGCATTAAAGTTGTTGAATGTGAAGTCCTCTCTCTCTTTATTATATACGAGATAGGGTTAACCCGCTCTGTCTCTTAAGAATCAATTCCTTTAGAGGATTCCTCAATCAGGAAATCCGGATAGTGAAGACAGGAAAACTCAAATACGAATGAAATAAGTAGGACTTCTTGAATCCGGACTACAATCTTCAGACTACGAGTTCCCTTCGATAAACTACTTGTCTCATTGGGAATACCCGGAGGGCTAGATTCCGTAGTGGAGTTGACTTAGCAAAATTAGCAACTTATCGATCTTCCTTATCTTATAAAGAGTCAAGAAAAAAGGCACCTAATCCGTCTCCACTGAGATTTCAGACCAGAAAGGACTAGACTCTAGTTTCAATTGCGTATAGAAAGAGATTCGTCTTGTAAGAGCAGGTTGAAGCGCTTAGGCTACTTCAGCTATATGCTTAACACATGCCTACGTTACAAACATTAAGGGAAGGGTAAGGTTGATTCATTTGAATTTGTTTTTGAATTAATATTCATGCATAGGAACTTTGCTTTGAAAGAGGATGAGCGGTAAAATGGATTATATAGCATTCCTCTCTTTTCTTGCATTTCTGGATTTCCTATCCTAGTTTAGCTCATGGTGGTTCCCCTTTGGAGAAGGGAGTTCTCCTTGATCCCAGTTTAGTAGGAATTGTTTTCAACTAAGGAGGTTGATTGAGCAGGAAGTTGGAAATGATCTGAGTGGCAGTAATCTTTTTGATCTAATCACAAAATGTCAATATCGAATTACTGAAAACAATTGAGAGGAAAGAGATAAGCACATTCTATTTCTCCATCTAATGGAAATGGTTGTCCAGAATCTATAGTGTTCTATTCAAATCAATCTGTAGGAACCTCTTGGCTGGTACTGCTATAAGAAGCGGCAGGCTTGAAAGCACGAGCTGTCTTAGCTCTTTGTTCTGTCTTGAAGAAACTTTTGGTATCTCTTTTATTTTCTCTTGCAACCATTGAAAAGTAATACTTACCCTGTTGTCAAGACAAATCATAAGACCTAATTTAGCGTTGATCCAAACAATGACCCACTTAAAGGCAACTCAACATAAAAATGCACTTTCACAAATGCAAGCCCACCGGACTGATATGACCGATACTACAATCCTTCTAGGCTTGCTTTCCATTTCCACCCGCAGTTTAATATTTAGATTCCCTAACCCTCCTACAACACACTCTCTTCCACAGTCATTACTTTCTTATTACTCAACGGATACAGTATAGTCTAATGCCAGGATGGAGAGAACAGTCTTTGCTGTGACGAGAGGAGTTTACTTCATGGAATGCACTGTACTCACAAAGATATCAACCGAAGAAAGCTGTAACGGGTTACCTCGTACCTGACCAGATACAAGACCTCACTCACGTTAAACACTCTCATTAAAGGAAGGGGAAATAAAAGAAAAAAGGAATTGAGCTCCATAAAAGCAACTTACAATATGTACGGTTCAAAGATCCCTGGCCAGATCCTTCTTTTCTTGATAATATGTTCCCTTGTTATTCCTCAGTGTAATAGCTTTTGAACCCTCCCCACTTCGTTATGTACGACGAAAGAGTTTCCACTACGGAAGGTAGAAAGAAGATTTGGGGGTAGTTAGTCAGATGGACATAAGTTGCCTTCCAGTAGATCTTTAGCAATAGAGCTCGCCTATAATTCCCCCCCATGTAACGAATTGAATAGCTAGGTTGGCTTGCATTTCATCTACAAATGATAGATTGACCAACCTTCTTTCGTTAATAGAAGGAGACGCACTCGTTCTGCTTTCATTTCATACAGTTTCTTTTTCTTACTTTAGGGCATTTCTTCTTATCCTCCCACCAGGCTGCGGCCATATTAACTGAAAGAAAGGGAATTACCGAATTGAAAAGACAGATTTATTCCAGCACTCGGATTTTATCATGTTAATGAAACTAATTGGGATTTATTGACTTGGTCGCATATTGGTAGGAGTTCATCTCCTTGGAGGAGTGATTAAAAAAAAAAATACCTCTTTGTTGTCATAGATTTTTCCAACTCTTCAGTGGAAGTGGAGGGACCAGCAAGATACTTATTTTTAGGAAGGATCACCTGACAGAGAAAAGTATCCTCCTACAGCTTTATACCTATGCCCACCTTTTCTTTTGCTAACTTCTCCTTGACCCATGAAGTAGTGAAAAAGCGGCAACCTTCCTTTGTATGAGACTTTCCCACCCGGGCAGGTACTCTCGTTTTTAGGAATCGGCAGCACGAGCATTGGCATTTTGACATAAGTGTAGTTCGGGGTACTTTTCAATGACTAGGTTGCATCTCCAAAGAGAATTTCATAGAATTTCTTGGGGCTTACCCTCGTTGTCAAAACGAGCTAAGCTCCCCCTTTTCGTACAGCTTGGTAACATATTCTAGCCTGGGCACTAGCCAAATAAAGAAGGAGTGAAATTCTTTCCTAACTAGAAAGCTTTGTCGGTTGGACTGATTGCAATTCCTACCTTTGTCTTTTTATTTTTGTTGTCCACAAGGAAGTCGAACAACTTGTATGGATTTCATTTCCAAGTTTCCCTTGCGGATTTCTTTCCTTACTTACTGAGAGAATCACCAGGCTTGTCCTCGCTTTAGTAGTGGTGCGAATAGATAGAATTGGGCGGGCTTTCAGTTTAGAAAAAAGAAATTCTTGTGGGCCATTCATTCCGTCAGATCTTCAGTCTTCCTCATCTACGACGCTTTGCTTATGTTCTTAACCGGTACTGCATAAACTCATAAATAGTGTACTTAGAGTCTTTCTTCTTGTTTGTGAAAGTTCTAGTAGAAAGAAGCTTCGTTCCAGCTCTCACTGGGAGAGCAGTTCCTTTCGTTCCTTCCAGGTGATAGCTTACTTGCCTATTATAGCTGTCTGTAGCTTTCTATTGAGCTGTAGCTTTCTCTTCTGCTTATCCGCTCGCTATTGGGCTTATCTGCTGTCCTTCTTTTAATCGGTGCATGCATGGTGCGCTATAAAAAGCGAGAGGCCATAATTAGTATGCGTCGTTGCTTGTTTGCATTTTAGGATGTAGCACCGGGGTCATAGGAAACGGACTAGGTAGGGCAGGAGTGGATAGACAGAAAGCAAAGCGAGTTCATTAACGAATTGAATTGCACTTAATCTATACAGAACTGAGTGAGGCCTATAGAATATGGTTTAGCAACGGTAAAGTCAAGAATTAACTAAGCCGTGTTAAAAGCGAATCAGGAATATGTTGGAAAAAGTGCATCAGTACCAGAGAGGTGAGAAAGAGCTATAATAGAAAAATGAACTCGCCGTCCTCGGCTGGCTTTTCTATGTCAATTCTTGCCAACAGATTCCCGCCTATAAAGCACTATTCTTACCTTACAACCTTAAGCTATATGCTTCTTACCCGCCTTGATCCTTTCCCCTCGCTCTGAACCTGTGTCTGCCCTTTACCCTGCAGCCTGGAGGGGAACTTAGACTGGCACTTTAGATGGCCGGGCACTCCTTATTTTCACTCCAAAAAGCTGGACAAGTAGTTGATCTCGGATAGCCTAACAAGTTTTTTTGCCC
Organism: Cymbopogon flexuosus; assembly: GCA_027790015.1. NCBI lineage: Eukaryota > Viridiplantae > Streptophyta > Magnoliopsida > Poales > Poaceae > Cymbopogon > Cymbopogon flexuosus. Next base: position 59,549 of record JAKNSH010338377.1, read on the forward strand.
TCGAAAAGGGAGCTACTATCCCTGCTGGATTTCCAGAAAACGGAATGTACCTAGGGAACCCTATTGATCAGATCTGAGACTGAACCTAGTGATCTTTCTCCTGCTGGCAAGCATCGATACCTGTCTCCTAAGGAATTGATCTTATCTTTCATATACCAGGATAATAACCCCGAAGGACTGCAATTGGAAGGAATTAGCACTCACCATAAGCAACCGCAGAGAAGGAAAATGACTGGCCTTAGACGGAGGAAAGAAAGAGGTAAAGATACTAATAAAGGTTATGGATAGTGAATAACTACTTAGGAATAGGCAAATACTCCGGATAGATAGGCAAGAACTATTCCTTATCCATAGTCAAATACAGCTTACGCATAGTTTACTACATCTCCGAAAGAGAACAGAGATAACTACTTAGACTGGCGCTATCAACTACTTGAACTCTATTACAGTAAAAATGGAAGAAGTAACTACTTATGATTATGACATACCTCTTTCAGTAGCATCTACTACTTCTGATATTAGACTTTACTTGAGGCGGCAAAAGGGATTTAGGAAACTAAAGGATAGTTATTGACAGTATAATACTCTAGAAAGGGAATATGCGCAGAGAAAAGGGTTTTTCTTTCGCCCAAGGCTTTCCTTAGATGACTAACTTTACTTTTCTTACTTAGACACTGGTGAAACTGCCTTTCCTAAACCTGCTTTCCTAAGCTTTTTTGAGAAACTCTAACTAGTCTTTTTTTTCAAGGTATCTCCGTAAGGTATCCTATCTATTACTACTGGTATTGTAAGAACTGCTAAGCCCTTTAGATCTATATCTATCTTACTATCGAAAAGTGCTTCTACTCCTAATAAGCAAATTCGCTATTTTCGTATCATTCCTTCCATGCTCAAGGGCTATTGGGCATTCTCCTAACATAGGGTATTTAATACAATGATAGAAGTATTAGGATTAAGACTAAAAAGAATACCATTCATACCGAACTATCCTGAATAAGGTGGATTGGCTAAGGAGGCGGAAGTTCCCAGAGAATAGGTCCCGGTCAATCCCAATCCCTCATTCTGAGAATAGTGATAAAAGCAGTTACTTTATCGTCTAAATGTCGGAAAAATGGATCCTATCCTCCGAAAATTCCATAAGATAAAGCCTGCCAGTTGTAGTTCCCGGTGAATATGGATAGTAGTCTAATTCCCGGCCCGCATTGTCAACTTTGATTCTCGTAGCCCTTTTTCCAGATTGGATCCTCACTTTACTTTGGTCGTAGATAAAGAAGAGAACTTGTCGATTGGTCAAGCGATTCCAGATTCTTCTTCATTTGCAGCAGAGAAATAGCTGCCCAAAGGGGATCATTGAGCCGGTTACCGGTGGCTAAGAGCCTTTCCTTTTCCATACAAAAAAGCTTTCGTTGAGACAAAGCAGGCAGGGCAACTAAACCCAAGATGGAAGGAGTTCACCCCTTTCCTTTCTGTGTAGACGTCAGGATTATATAAATCCTTTTTTTTTATATAAATCATAGCCCTCGTGAGGGAATCAATCATGGGCAGATGAAGTCCCCGTGCTGCTTTTCAAAATAAGGAAGAAATGCGTACAGGAAGGATGGGCTCCGGGTCACTCTCTTCACTGATGCTTCGAAGCTTCCACCTTTAACTCGTCAAAGCAAACCTACTGAATGTTGAATCTCGATCGATGTCAGAAACCAACCGTAGAAAGAGAGGTCGATTGATATTACTTAAATAGGGGAGAAAATGCTAGCTATAACCTGGCAGAAGCCATTCACTCACTGACCCAGCTTTCTTGCTGCCTATAAGCTAACCTATTTGCTTCCCGATAATCCGTCCCTCTATCGAATAGAACCAAAGTAGTTAACCGATTAAGACTCTCGTGAAAAGAAGAAAGAAATATTTCTACCATTTTCTAACATGGATACTGATGCAAGCTCTAGAGAGTACTAATGAGCCCCTCTTGACTCTCCTTACTGAACAGGAAAGTGAAAGCTAGTCGAGATTCCGGATATAAGAGCTAGAAACAAACCCTAAGGGATGGAGTGAAAGATAGGCGGCGGGCTTCCCCCAAAGCAACGAAGCAGCCTCTACTGATATCTTTAGATAAGCTTTTTCGCTGCGCGCAGCGGGAAAGTCCTCTTTCGTATGGGTTGAAAATTCTGCTACGGAGCATCCAGCACCAACAGAGTAGATGCGGGTTGAAGGGTTTCCAACTTTGAAACATGGCAGCAGCAAGATACTTGGTGATTATCGGCCTAATTTCGGTGAGAACCCATTCACTGGTCATAAACACTAAGTGCTAGCTCCAGACGAACAGAGGAAGTAGCGATTTGCTTTAGCATCTGTATCCTATGGACTCTATGAAAGGAAAGGAATCAATACCCCAGAACTATAAGCGTCGCCTAGAACTCCAGACACCGACACGTAGTCTACACCCATTTTTTTCAAGAGATCAGCTATCCAACTACTGTTCGAGCTAATCAATGGCTATAGGCAACTCCGAACGATTCCTAACAGGGGGAATCTTGATTGACAAATCCCATCCAATAGGCGAGTCATCATTTCTCTTCTTGAACTGCGGGGCCCGAGGTAGACATGGCATAGATCGCCCAAGTCCTTTAGGCTTAGCAGCTGCCCTTCCTACTCCTGGCTTAGCGGAATCTTTTTATCCTTATCCTCATTCCATTGTTAGACCAGCCTGAAACGCCCGGGAGACAGTACGTAATCTCGAACCATCGATAGTTAACCCCGGGGTCATCGGACGATCCTTCGGTTGTACCCTCTTCTGTACCATCGGTTGAAGCATCGGCAGTCAACACCCCTTTTTCACTGCGTCCCTTCGGCTTCCAATCGGTCTGCTTACTTTCAAAGATAGATAGGGGAGAATAGAAAGCTCCGCCCTGATGAAATTTACCTTGCGTGAGAGATATGGTTACTGTTTAGAAGGCAAAAGGAAGGGCATAGTCATGAGAGATGAAATGCTTATTTAAGATCCTCTTGTCAGAGATGATATTGTCTGATATGATATTAGCTCTGAAGAGAGTAGTGGTGAAAGTCTGCAGGGATTGTCGCTTCTCTTTAAGAATCCTCAAGAGGAAGATCCTTCTTTCTGCTCTCAGTCCTTTTACTATAAGAGCAGTAAGTGCCATAGATGAACAGCTAAGATATTTGACTCGATATCAGGAAGAACCTTATAGCTGCTATCATGTTGGGGAGAGTAGCGCACAAAGACATTTTACTTATGAGATTGGTGAATGTAGCTGTCAGGTCCTTCCAAACCATTTGACTAGGGTGAAGCTCAGTCCTTCTAGGAGGATCCCTGGCTGTCCTGGTTAGGGATAAGAGGCAAATAATACTCCACATGGTCTCTTTTCCATAAGAAGATAATTGTATCCTTTGATCATAAACCATTCTGGATGCATCTATACTTATTCGGCCTATGTCTGAGTTATCTGCTATTAGAAGAAGGCATTAGATCCAACATGGCTGAGAGATATGCTTGGTACAGGCGTGATCGGAGATGAGTTCAGATCTCTAACGAGAGAGATCGGCGAGTGGAATATTGATGATCTCGATGCATTCTCTGATAAAGCTAACAGTGCTAAGGAATCTCGTGATAACTTGAACCACTTAAGAGTTATCGCAGCTGGTACAGCAATAGTAGGCTGCATTGCTATGGTATAGATAAAAAGAATAGGAGAGTTCCAAATGAGTGAAAGACAGAGGAAGAGGAGATTCAAATAACAATCAATCTAACGGGAACGCGCTTAACTGAGGAAAGACCAAATAAAGCTTAAAAAGGGGTTAAAGATGGCCTATGGTAAAGAAAGTAAACTCCTAAGCACCGAAAACGAAGGCAACTAAGCAGATGAGCTACTAAACCGACTGGGAAGAAGAAGGTGAGACTCGAAAGAATCTCCTTCATACCCTCTTCTGAATGGACTGATAAGCGTACTGAAAGGTTTCATAGCATTCCTAACTGTCCCTGCTTTCTATGATGATAGAACCGATCCAATATGATTCTAGCCAAAGCCCGTTGGGAGAAATCAATCTTTTTGGCCTTCCCCTGCGGGCATCTCAGGTTCCCTTGCTTTTATCTTATAAAGAGTTGCATTACCCAATTGATTCACTTTATACGAAATGAAGCTAAGCAAGCGCATTAAGCAAAGCCACTGTCTAAGCACCCAGGGAGCATAAATATCTAATGTGAAGAAGCTGCTGGACGTCTATAACTTCGCGCCAGTCCTCTTTTCGGCACAAAAGGGACAGTACTAATAAGATTAAGTTGAAACTCTTACTTACGGAAGAACAGAGAGAGATGGACTCGGCTGTAAAAACTGCTCTAGTCATGCATGTGGCCAAGTCAAGTAGTCGATTATTCCTCGGAGCTAAGCGCAGGCCAAGCAGATCCTTCAATCAAAGATAGATAGCTCGGATAGATCGGGGAAAGAGCGAACGAAGAAGCAACGGAAAAAGAAGATTCAGGTCGGATAATTGCTAGATTGGACTTATTTCAATATTCAATTCAATGTCATTTCCTTTCAAAGTGAATAAAATACAACTGAATTCAGATGAGAATTCATGTGAGTGATGAAAAGAACTCTTCTACTTATTCGATCTATTGCAATCTAAAGAAATGGAAGCAGTACGGGATGGCTTCATACAAGAACTGGAGAGCAGACTAAAAGAATTGGAAAAGCGAGCATGGAGTGGCGGACTTTAGTGAAATCACTGAACTACCGATGAAAAATCTCGTAGAATGGTGAGAAGTTGAGTGAGGAAAATTGTCTTTTTCGGGGAATAGGCTGATTATTCAGCACCGGACAGGAGAAAGGGCAATTAAAGGGAAGGAAAGTTGGGACTTTTCACATTAACCATTGGATCAATGGAATGCGAAACATAATTTCCAGTATTTTACAAAGCGGGCGGGTTTCGTTTCAATCGATTCGATTATTATTGGGATGGCTGTGGTTACACGAAGTAGGAGCTCTAGCTTCTTCTCTACATCAGAAAGCTAAAGCTTTCCTCCTTGGAATTGGAAAGACTGTGGTTACTATACATGGATATGCCATCAGGACCGGATTAGAATATCTCCATTCTGAAAATAGAACATGATCAAATATGATGATTACTGGGTTTCATTACGACCAAGGCGCGCAGCGAGGAATAGAATGTTAGCACGAAGGTTTTCAGAACTTGAATCAGAAGCATGGAATGCAAGCTCTTCGCTTCGCGCCTGATTGTCCAGGAGCTCACAAGTTTTCCATTTCAGCTGAAGAATAGCTTACGCGGAACAATGTTTAGGAAAGGCCGGGCAACTTGGGGTGTCGACTGAGTCCCATCTCTTAAGGAAAAGGTAACATGCATAGAGATCTAAGTGAACGAGTTCACCCCGACTCCAGAAAGATAGGTCAAACTGTGGACTGAGGTTCAGTCAGGAATTTGCGTATAGAAAGGAGCAAGAAAACGTATGCGCTTTAGCAGCGCTCATCCCTTGTTCTTTCGCTTGGAAGCTCAATCCCCTCGCTTCTTCTTTCGCTTCTACGCTCGTGCTTTCAGCAAGTTCGTACCAGTCGTCAGTCAAGGAGGGAGCTCCAACCTCCGCGCCTAGCCGCAACCTAAACGCTGGTTCTATCCCGACCAAGCAAGCAAGGGGAACCCGGTGGGAAGAGGGAAAGAAAGATCAGGGGAAGAAGCGGGGTAGAGGAATTGGTCGACTCATCAGGCTCATGACCTGAAGACTGCAGGTTCGAATCCTGTCCCCGCCTAATCACGTCAGATACTTGTACGAGTCCTGATCACCTGGGTCAAAGAATCTATGTTCAAGTTGCCTGCCTAACAAATAGACGACTGCGTACTGTAGTTAGTCTGTTCCGTTGGTCCGATCCTACCATGGAAAGTGTTGCTGTGTCAAATCTAGATTGTGTGGGTGTTCAGTCACCCAATCTCCTCCTTTTTGGTTCTGGCTGGTTAGAGCAGAGGACTGAAAATCCTCTTTTGCTTAGCGCGTTGGACTCCAAATCCTAACAGAGTGGTTCGAATCCACCTCAGAACGAGAGCGAGCCTGAACGAAACCTAACGGAAGCTGCGCTTGACTGGGAAGACTGCTGCGCTCCCTGCGGGTAATAGCAAGAGAGTGAAGAACGAACGATCCTCAAAACTCAAAAGTCAGCAGTGAATGAGTCCGACTCGAGTTCGTGGGTCAAAGGCGAAAGGCAGATTCGGAAAGGATAGGATCCTCCTATCATGATGATTAAGGGAAGAGTGAATTGAAAGAGATAGAGATGGTTCTTTTGTTCGGGAGACAACCATTGTAGATTCCAGCCGAGAAGACCAGGAAAAGAGAAGGATAAAGAATGTCATATATCTCAGGAGCTAGATCACTTCCCGATGAACAAGTAAGAATTGCCTCAACAAAAATGGATGGAATTGGACCGAAAAAAGCCATTCAGCTTCGTTATCGATTAGGTATCAGTGGGAACATCAAGATTCATGAGTTAACTAAGTATCAGATCGACCAAATTGAACAAATGATAGCTCAAGATCATGTTGTTCATTGGGAATTGAAGAGGGGAGAACGAGCAGACATCGAACGATTAATTTCTATTTCTCGTTATCGTGGAATTCGTCATCAAGATGGATCGCCATTACGCGGTCAACGAACTCATACTAATGCAAGGACTGCTCGCAAGCAAATTCGGAAATGAAAGAAGGCTACCGAAAGAACAAGCAACGGATTGAGCGCTCATCCCTTGCGCCTGCGCATACGTTTTCTTGCTCCTTGGTACTTGTCATTTGAGGAAATGTTCAATAGTTCTTTTTTTCTTTTTCGTTCGATGTCTTGAACCGCTTACTAATCACGTATACGTATAGTAGGCCCCCTTCGCCACTCCACGTCTTGGTCTCGCTCACTTCGCCCGCCTATCGTATCGGTTCGGCTTCGTCCGTCAAGCGACAGCTTCACTATCGCTCATGACTGGTAGTTGTCTCTATGTAGTAGTCGGCCTTTGTTAAGCTTCGCCAGAAGCGACTAGTCGCTTCCCGAATGCCTCTTTCTTGTACTAATTAATGTGTATGGTCTAGTCTTTCCAATGCCTCTTTCCTTGCCGCCAACGCACGCTAGATGGAGAGTAAGCAAGCTACCTTGCTTGCATTCGTTAAACGGTAGCTTCCGCGCCCTTCCTGCCTGCAGAAATTGATGTGAATGATCGTGTCTTCGACATCAATTTCAGTCTGATTAGATATGTCATTGAAACAAATCTGTTTTGTCTTTGTTTTATTTTCGGATGATAAGGATGAGCCAGCCGATCCTAACATAATTTTGGAGGAGCCGGACGACGAAGCCTCAAAATCTGATAAGGATGTCTCCGACGCGACCGGACTGCAACTATATATTTTTTTTAGGGGTCAGGAGGGAAAAAAAAGATATGCTGTTTCCTATCAGTCCCAAGCGGATACCCCCCAGCTTCCACGGTCCGCTTACCGAGGAAGAGATGCGGGAGGACCCAGGGCCAGAGCAAGTTGGGTTGGGGTATAGAGCCGTAAGCGCGGTGGGGGAGACAGAGGATGTGCTCGTACGGTTCATAGTTGGGTATGATATTCTCGTGGATTGTTGGGAACGTCCTCTATATTCGAAATATGCCTTTCTAGGAGCATTACGATCTGCAGCTCAAATGGTCTCTTATGAAGTCTCTATTGGTCTTATTCTTATTGTGCGCCTTGTGAGCACGTTTGGATCCGCGAAGGCAATCGCTCGGATCTTCCCCTAACCCAACCCGGGAACGGACCGGAGGGAACCGCAGCATGAGGAATGTCCGCGTCTCGTCGCAAGGCTCGTTTTGAGTTTTGGGTCATAGGGCGGGCAGTGCAGTCCGGGGCACAAGGGTCCTGGTACTACCCAGGTGCGAAGAACCCCGGAGGTGACTGCAATGAGCAAAAATGTCACTCACCGGCCTAAACGACGAGCAAACACTCGAACGTGAGAGCAAGGGATCACCCAACGAATGGACGAGCTCCAAGGAGGGAGGAGAGAGGGAGGCAAGAACCATGCTTTCAGAGAAGTGGCGGTCCGAATCCACTCTGACAAAAGAAAATAACTGACTAAGCCGTGCCGTAAGGGGGGCTCCACACGGGACGGGGCCAAGGCCTTCATGTATGGGTGACAGATCGGCCATAGGAGTACTCCGGGATATACACCAGGGCAACTAATGTCGAGCATACGATGATGCCGCCCGTTTTCATTTCGTGAAAGTCCCCGGCAGAGGAAAGGGCTGTAGGTGATGGCGCGTTCTGCTTCTTAGGGCGATGAAATCGTTCCTATGGGATCGTGCGTGGCAGCTGGTATAGATGATGATGAAAGGCGGGCCGCTCGGGACCTATTCTCATAATAGGCAGCAAGCAAAGCTAAATAGGAAAGGGGGCGACGCTGCCTTTTTCGTCAAAATAAAAAGGGTGGAATGTGGAGCTAATATGGCTGGCTACAAGTATAGCCAAAGAAAGATGAGACGAGACGGACTGTCAGAGGACGCAGCGGGACTACCAGGGGAAAGCCCGCCCCCGCTAGCTAACATAGATATCTATTCTCGGTGCGCATATTCGAGATTTAGAATCTCTTTCCGACCAGGCCAGGCCGAATCGGGCCACCACTTGGGATGGGAATGGCTCAGCCCACATGCATCATTTGATGAAAGCACTCCAGTCGCCTCCGATCAGTGGCTTGTCAACCACCGGACCGTAGCTCCTCACCAAATGCCCCTGCGTTGGGGCAACACAGCACATGACTAGTTCGCTCAAGGACCACACCCTCTCGAGAGCAGGATGCCGGCCGAGATGGAGCACCAACCTAGACTTTCCTTGGGCTTGCCTTGCCCCAACATCTAAATAAAGGGCGGGCGCCGAAAAGGAAGCAGTGACGCCTTTTCGACGAAAGCTTAGCTTGGTAGGCGCTGCTTACTCACCCTACTCCCTTAGACAATGCAATGCTCTGAACACGAAAGTTTGCAGTTCAGCCCTCTTCTCCCATGCAGAGTCGCAGGCAGCGCCTCGGATAAAAGCACGGACGAGCCACATGCAGGGAAACTTGCACGTGTGGTTCTGGCCGGGGACCCCGGTATACTGTACTAATATGTGTAGGTCCCTGTAATTCGAGTGAGATTGTCATGGCGCAAAAGCAGATATGGTCCGGTATTCCCTTGTTCCCCGTATTGGTTATGTTCCTTATTCCTCGTCTAGCAGAAACTAATCGAGCTCCGTCTGATCTCCCAGAAGCGGAAGCTGAATTAGTTGCAGGCTATAATGTAGAATATGCGCGGGATGCGATCCTTAATAGTTCACTGTTGGCGGAAGCCAATGTCTCGGGACTCATTCTGACTTAAACAAGGGGTGGGTCTTTACCAACTTCCAAATCCAAGATTTAGGGAAAAAAAGAGGGGCACTCTTCATTCTTCATTCGAAACTCATGAAGAGGTTTTTGCCTTTTTATCAAAAAGGGGAGTTGGGTAAAGCAAACTCCCTCCTTGGACGAGCACGGGGCTTAGTCAAGTAGAACCGGGTTGCGCTGCTTGATGCTCCGATCGAAAACAAATCAGTGGGGCCATGCCGGTACGACGGAATATGCGTTAGAAAGGTCAATCCCTCCCCCCCTTTCTTTTTTTTTAATGAAAAACCGGGCCGAACTTATAAAAAGCAGCCCACCCGCTTCCATAGAACAATATCGCGGCAACGTAGACCTAAGTGGATTTATTGGATCCTGGGGAACCATCACAAGTACGGCCGGCCTATAGAACGAGAATGCCGTGTCGTCCAGCGGAGCTTAGAAGAAGGTGACTCGGAGCCTAAGGAAGGTGACTCGCGCAGACAGCTGACTCCTTTTCAATAGAAAGGAATAGCCAAACCTACCCAGCTGGCTGGTCAATCTCAGTGATCTTATCGGCCGGCAAAGCGGAGACGGACGACCACGGTCCCGACCTTACCAGCACCGTAGGTTTACTAATCAATGAAGCCCCTCAACCTACTATCTTTTCTTACAAACTCAACCAAGCCTAACCAAACCCCATGCTCACGACATGTTCTTGATATTGATTGAGTTGGAGGGAGTCAGAGACTACCACGGAATCCTTCCATAGTCACCCCGGTGACCTTCGTCACCAAAGCGTCACGACAGTTTCAAAGACCCCTCATATAATCTCCAG
>JAKNSH010338400.1:0-10220 GCA_027790015.1 Cymbopogon flexuosus
TTGTGTAGGTGGCTTGCATAGCTTAGTTGAGCTAGTGCTAGAAGAGCTTCGCCATCTTAAGTACTAACAACTTGTTTTAGTGCTTTGCAAGAAAATTTTATAGGCTATTCACCCCCCCCTCTAGCCATTTAGGACCTTTCATCATCATGCTGCAGCTGAGTCTAGAATCGTAACCAGTACGCCCTCCTGAAAATAACCTGCACCCTGAAAATAACCTGCACAATAGAGTCAATTTTTCAATTTGTTAAAAATAACATCATTCCGGCATCGCCAGATAGCCCAGCATAAAGCAATTGTCCCAACCCAGATCAGACCCTTACTTGTTTATGTTGATTACTAAGCCAGATACCAAACATATGGTTGACAGATCTCAGCTGTTTTAAATTAGTAGCAAAGAAGATAATCCTCCAAATTATTTTGACCAAAGGACAATCTAGAAATAAGTATCGGATAGTCTCATTCTGATTACAACAGATACACTTCTGACTCCCTTTTCAATTTTTCTTAGCTAGGTTGTCCTTGGTTAGAACTACACTCCTTTGTAGGACTAATTTTTTTTTTTCAATTTTTAGAGGTATTTTTATCTTTCAGATCTTACTATAAAGAAAAGGTGGAACGGACAGAAAATAACCTAGATTTGGTTAGGTTCCATCTAAAACGGTCAGAACCATCCTCCAATTGAATACTAGAGATCCGAGCTACTAGATTAAGCCAATCTCTAAGTTTATTATCTACCAGAGCCCTTCTGAAAGATAAATTCGGAGGACTATTGGCCAACACTTTTACGACAGTTGCATGAGGGTCCCTCACTATATTATATAACGAAGGATAGATAACTTTTAGAGGCTTTAACTCCTACCTAAATATCATCCAGAATCTCGTTTTGATACCATCTTTAATATCGAAGGAACAGTTAGCTACGCATAATACATAATGTCTTATTGATAGCTATATTAATACATTTAAACTAATGACCTGTGTGTTTATATTTTTCAAGATTTATTTTAGAATTTAATGGTGCTACTTTATTTTATAATAATATTTCTATCAAGATGTTTATGATGACTTTATTAATCTTGACATCTATCCAAGTCTTGAAGCTCATAGAGCCACCATCTCTATATGTGTTTGTTCATACTCCTACAATATTTTTTTTATTTGTATTCATGCGACGATGATGCGACGTGGTCTACGTCGTCACGCAGTCACACAGATGCACGGAACCTCCCGCGTGCGACCTCTACAATTCAGTGACCCGGCGGTGCGGCACCACGTAACTTTTGTCCTTAGACGGACGAATAGCATAATTTATACTTCGGGGCAAGCAGCAGCACAAGTTGCCAAGGGCATCTTCGCTTTCCGTTCGGGCCTCACTGCCTCACTACGCCCACGACACCCTCCGTTGCTTGTCACTTGTCGCGGCTCGGTGGCGCCCGGACTCGCAGGCGTTCGGCGCTGCCGGTGGGTATTTCCCTTTGTCTCGGCAGGTCGCCATCCACCGGCCGCGGGACGCGACCGCGATCGATGGCCCTCGTTGGCTGGCTCCTTGGACTGCCCAATTGCGCTGGCGCGTAGCCGCACCGTACCGCACCGCACCTGAGTGAGATCTCCTCGTCTCGGGCTCCCGATCTTTTGTGGCGCTCGGCTCCTGCAGCTGCAGCAGCACGGAGTGGACTGATCGATCGTTCGTTTTGGTGGGGGAATTTCTGGGCGGTGCCTGTCGAAATCTGATTGGCGGCACGTCTGGTTCCGAAGGCGGCATTGGACCGTGACACCGTGTGGCCAGGATTTTGGCGCCACTAGTTGAGGAGAATGATCGGACATGAAAGCAGTGGCTAGCGTACGCATCCTTGCCAGTGGCCTCTCGCGCCTTTTCTAACATCACGGGTCACGGTAAACGCACAAACGTCCTGGGCTCCTGCCAGTGGACACGACGTCAATGTGCCGTGCAGCGCAGACGATAGGCCGCGCGCCGCCGACTCCGGTTTCTGCGCCGCAGGCAGCCAGCCGCACTGCCGCAGGTAGCCAGCCAGCCAGGTAGCGGCAGCCGGCAGGAGTTCTGCGCCGTCCCACTGCCGCCTCCCGGGCCAACCTCGGCGTGCCGGGCCGGCACAAGGCGAGCGCGACAGCTCCGACACCACGAGTCTATCAAGCCGACTGCCAGGTTGCCACGCTCCAGAACGAGAGGCAGTCCGTGTTCACGGACCGCACACACGCTGACACGCAGGCGGCGCCGCGTGCTCTAATGCACGCAGGCATTGGCGCATTGCCTGAGCCGCGGAAAGCTAGGCCGCTTCGGACAAGTCCCGTAGGATCGGGGGCCGCCGGTGCAGGTACAGCAGGCTCTGATCTTTGGATGGAGACGAGGCAACATTTATTCAACGCGACATGTCTTTTCCAAGGTTGCTTCGCTTGTCCATCGAGGCCGTGAGACCGAATCTTTTTCATGTCCCGCTTGGTTTGCATCGCCACACGGTCCTGAATGATCCGATCCAAAAACCCAAGCTACTAGCCGCTCCGTTTGGTTTGCCTCACCGGATGAATCCATTTGTCATCAACCAATCTACTGTCTGCAAGTTATTTTATGTGACCATCCGACTCCTCAAATATCAGCGGACTAATCTTTTGTGGATGGAGTGTACTTTGCTTGCAGTGCGCTTACTCAGATTCTGCAAGATTCAAAGAGTTGGAGCAGTAACTGAAAACAGTTGTACAGTATAAAGGAAACGCGTCGAAGAAGATCAATCCTGGAGACAAACAAACATTCCCTCCATTGTCCCTACGGATAAAATTCATGTAAAAACTGCAGCAGTTCAAGTCTCAAAATCACACCATGCATCCTCATATGCGATGGACCTACAATACCTTGCACTTTTGTGCATTCCCAAGGAGACAAAACTCTGGACACCTATAACCAGTTACGGTTAAGACGAACAAGCCACGACAACGCTCGGCCAGCTGAATACACGCGGCTGCCTGCCTGACTGTCTAGTAGTAAATCGACAGGGTGCGGTGATGTGACAGCGCCATGTTCTGCACGCCGCAGGACCAGAGCCAGAGATCAATGTCAATGCTGAGAAGCTGCCGAGAAAACACAAGAGCAAGAGGGCGTTAGTTCCGAGCCGAACCTCCTTATTGACTGCTTTATGACTTGGTTAATTTACTCGTTCAATGGCTAGGAAGATTAGTGAATGTCTATTTGTATTTGTAAATAGAAAACCATTTGCCCACTGAGAATGCAGGTCAGAAAGCAAATGGCATTGGCATGACTGATGAAAGTATCAGGTGAAACTGGTTCAGATGTGCCTACCTGCTTTCCAAACTTTTTGCCAATCAGGTCCCTCATCTTCTCCACTGCATAGATGGAGCACGCGCGTATCTCCACTTCCTCCTCGCTTCCAGGCACTATCTCACTGTTTGAATCGATCGAACAAGATAGATTCGAGCCATATTTGAGTATGCCAAGCTCCCTCAGCACGGCTGGAACAATGTAGTCAGCAAATATGGTGATGGAATTGATGTCGTGGAACTCTCCATAGTTTTGTCCCTTGAAGGCGCCCCATAAATCAGCGACAAAGATCTGAGCTCTCTTGTACAGGAAAACCTGGTGTCCCTTGTAAAGTGAATGATCCCGGAAACCTGCCAAAATGGAAATTTAAGACACTTGTTGCTGAAGGGATGTACACTTGGGTCATGAGTTATGACAGTACAAAACAAGAAAAAAAATTAAACAGGTTTTGAATGGATGCAAATGCATCAAGAATGTACATGTTCAAGGAACGTTAGCAAAAGGTACCATCAAGTTGCACAATGCTATGCTAAAATTCCCTGCAAGAGTGCAAGGTACAATTTAAATTTGATAATCAAAGAACGAATTCTGAAATATTCAAAGTTAGCTATGGCCAGATCAGGGGTAAAACTAACATCCTCATTTCAGAATTAAGAATTGACCAGTCAAATAGTTGAAAGCTGTACATATTTGTTACTGAACCTGCCTGTGCAATCAAATAGGTCCAGGTATGGTAAATAATATGGTGAAATCACTGGGATTACTTTTTAATTAAAACCAAAAAGAATGAACAAGGTGCATTTGGACAGATGAATCTATAGGTCCGTTCCAGCCATGTGAGCTTAATGAGCTATGTAACAATTAGAATGATTAAGCAGAGGATTAGTTCATGTCGGGCATATTAGCCAAAGGTGTATAATCAGTTAAAACACTATGGGAACAGTTTCATTTCACCCTTCATGATCAATATCTCAAATCAATGGAGATCCAACAAAGCATGAACACCTAGAATTAATGTTTAGTCATGTGAACAGACTTCAAGGCCAACTGCTTGAAAATTGAAACATAAGAGTTTAAGCGCCAAATATTCACAACTATCTGGTTTTGAATGGCCCAGCCCATACAAAGTTCATATGCCTGGACAAGGTACCAGCCCATCACTGTTTCCTGACTCTCAGGTCCAAAGTAGCAGGCCAAGGCACCAGCCCATCACTGTTTCCGTCCTGACTCTAAGGTCCAAAGTAGCAGGCCGATTCTGAATTTATATGTGTAGTGGACTAGTGGTACTGGGTGGCTGGGCCATTCCAGTTTCACTTTCACTGTACGTGCCTACAACCAACAGGACCCACCAGGAACATTTGACAAATGAACCAAATAGTTTGCCTCCGTTGTGATTCCCAATTCATGAATAATATCAGCAGATGAAGCTATAGCAGATATATGGGCAGAAGGGGCCAAAAAGGAGACTATCAGCTGATGCACTTATATTTTTTAAATACTAGGACAAACTGAACTTTGTTTACTTTCGAACAAAATACCAAGTAGATTTACCAGGAAAATGACGAGTAATCAGTTCAATAAGAGTTGCAGCAGAGTTTCCAGCAGACTTCACTAGATTAGCAGCCTGGCCTCCAAAGCTTCTTTCAAGTTCCAGCCCAACCTTGAGAGAGGTGTGATAACAATGAATAAAAAAATGATTCGAAACAAGTAATGTTGGACAGGTAGAAAAGGTCAGTCGAGAAAAAACTGGTTGGAAACATGTTTATAAAGTATGATGAAAATGACAGTGATGGAACACCTCAGCAATAAAACTAGAGCCTACCAGCACAGATGATTCCAGGAATCAAGCAGACAACTAAATTTATCCAAAAAAGGGGTTGAGTGTGAAAGTTGATAAGTCACCCACATGACTTATGTATTGACAGAGCTTCGAGTCTGAAATGTTCAAAGCAGCAGTTGCAGAATATTACCTCATGGAGAAGGCGTACTCTTTCCTCCTCAATTGGGAGTGGTCGTGGCCAGTTCAGAAGTTGGCGGAGCTCAGGCCCTACATTTTGCAAATATCCTTCCATATTAGCAGTTTTTATAAAAGGAATATAGCAGAGATGTAAGCAAATTTTTCTCAATCAGAAACACAGAGAGAAATGAGCAGCTTCTTTTTAGCAATAGAAGAATATAATGCATGAAAAAGGGTACATAGACTCAGAGGATCCCATTACATCCAGTCAAGCACAACTTGTAACTGTTCATTCATCTGCTACCACAGTCTACACACTGAAATGGCATTTTGAGAGAAATACAGTTTATCCCAGAAGCTGAGAAGCATTCCCTTGATCTTGAACCGAAGCAGAAGTCCAGAAAATGCAGAAGGAACTCTAGAACCTAACACAGGATCCTCACGAGAAGTTACCACTTACCAGTGTAATTCTGAAGACGATCTGAATCAAGGGCATTATTGTCTTTCTCCAAGGCTGACTTCAGTCCAGAAGCCAGATGGTCATAGCTCAAGTCCTTATCTGCTCAATGGCAAATTCATCATGATTTCGCGACAGAAACATACGAATGAAGATGGATACAAAAAATCCAACTGCAGCTCAACAGTAGCAATTAGTAATTTCAGGAAAACTAGAAGCTGTAATGTAACTGAATGCAATTACACAAACAATACAAAGGAGACACCTTCGATTTCAAGGAATAGGTGTGGCGCCTACAGAATAACTCGAAAAAAATTAAAAAGTACTCTGTAGTAACTAAAGTATTATGCAAAAAACCAACTTCCTGTAAACCCCACAGCAAAACTCATCAGGTCCGTTACCAAAGAAAATCTTCAATAGCCAGAAGTATTGCTGGTGGAAACATCCATGTTTTGTGCTACGGAGTACTATATATTGTTGTGTACACAATACTACCAATCATTTCAAGAAAATAAAACTGATTATGTTGGCAGCCCAAACGACTAATTGACTATGAGTTGAGAGCATCCTGAATCACTTGATACTTTCTTTCTTCCCAACATACAGCTATACAAGGGCTGTAGCAGTTCATTCTGATTACTACATGTTCAGAAGACGTTATGGCTTTTTTTTCCCTGAACTTATACCTGGCCAGAAGCAGAAGTTAAGTGCATCCAAGACGAAAAGGTACTGAACTGTGAGTGGCCCATTGTCAAAGTAGTGAATTCCTTCGAAATCCCACTCAACTTTTGGAACATCCCCCTTGATTTTGTCCACTACCTTCTCAATTTCTGCAGAAAAAAAAGGATGATGAGGAACACTAGTGCTGACTAATCAAATCAACAAGCTACTGTACCCTACGAATTTAATAAAAACACACAGGTGTGCGCTGGATATTATGCCAAGTTCGTTTCTAGATAAATTACTGAACAAAATCAAAAGGCCAGGAACCAGGAAGTGGCAAATAATAATAATATAAAAACGGACTATAAACGGGGTGTTTGAAACACACAGTTAAGATAGATAAGTAGATCGAAAAGGTTTATGGCGACACAACTACACAAACAACCAGCGTAAATAAATATGATGAAACAACTGCTGCGGACATTTGCAAACCCTAAAACTCCATCATCCCGAAAACATCTCACAGCAGCAGGTAGTGAACATCCCGTATTACAAGTTCACAACAGGGCGAAAGCCACAACATACATACCTTGCAGGTCGACCGTGACATGGGAGGAGCGACTGGCGACCCACGCCGCCGACGCGCGCACGGCCTCCATGCGGCGGCGATTCGGATAAGGTTCTACGCGCGCCGGGTGGTCCTGTCCTGCCTCCTAGGCAATGGCTGCGGGTGGGGCGAGGGCGAGGAGAGCGTGAAGGCGAGAGGGGTGAGGGCTCCCGTGACCGCGATGCCTGCCGGCGCGGTGCGCGTGGTTTTAGCGTTTTTCCACTGGGGTTTTGGTGCGTTTCGTTGGTTGGCGCGGCGGGGAGAGGGCCTCCTCGGAGGCCTCCCGCTGGCGGAGCACGAGGAATTGCGGGGCCGCAGCCCGCAGGCCCGCACGCGCAACGAGTGGCCTGCCGCCCTGCGCCCCTGCGTTGAGTTTGACCCAACGGCCGCCATGGTGAAATGACTGGACTATCCGTCCATTCCATTGCTTTCTATCACATTTTTAATTTTAATATTTGCATGCTGTCACGATTAAGTGTAATATCTACGTTTATAGTCCGTCTCCTTTCTTATTTTGTCATAAAGCTAACTAGAGTATACCCCGCGCATTACTGCGGGATTATCTTAAAAATAAATCTATTATAATACATAGTATTACTATAGATATTTTACATATATGTATACATATATTTGAATTTGACTTACATTATTTATCGGATTTGGTAAAAAAAACAGATAAGCTAATAGAAGAGAAGCCAATAGAATATTTTATTATATTATAGAGAATGTAAGTGATTAAATAAATAGCTTATGTAGATGACTTGTATGAGAATAAATATTCTTAGTATTTTACACGATAGAGATGACATATGTATTTTTTGTAATTAATAACGGATGGCACGTGCTTAGTGGGAAATGATGTGGACACCTTATATTGGTTTAGTGGGCAATGATGTAGACACTTTGTATGAATAGATAGAACATTAGTGGGTCACTTAGTGGACACCTTGCATGAAGAGAGAATTCATGTAGTTGGGTTTATTTTTGAATGAACACCAGTACGATCTTTAGCGCACACGTGAAGTAGCACCGCAGCTTCGTAGTGGTGGACGGCTCTGGACCGCTAATGGACTAATCGCAGCAAAATCACTAGGCATTTGGAGATTTCAGTGGGTCAAACCCAAAAGTGGGCTAAAACAATTTGTTTTGTGTAAATATCTATTGGGTCGATTTTCCACTAAGCTAATGGAGTGGCGAAAAACACAATGTGTTGAAATACCACCTAACTACTTCTTTGTTGATCTTATTGTACTTAACAATAACAATTTGTACGACGACTTATGCTTGTTTTGAAGTACCAAGTCCTTTTGCATGGAAAGTTTTACTGAATAGAAGCATCTAAGTAGTCTGCACATAACACTACTCTATCTTAGAGTTTTCTAAAGCATCAACCATTTTGAAACGGTGGAAAATGATTTTCTGTATATGAGCTAGTGATATGTTTGGAACAGATGAATACAAAACATAACGGAAAAAATGCAAAAAAAAAACATGAAAACATAGAATTGAATGAACAGGTAAAATAGAGGGTTTAAAAACTCAGGAATTTTATAGGAATTGGTGTTTGGAACACCGGAATTGAATCATCTCGGTGATTTTTTGTGAGCTAGAAATAACACCAAGTGCTTAGACTAACGTAAGTATAGTATTTCTTTCTTATAATTAGAAATCAGATCAGGTAGATCCAACAAATGGGGTGGAACCACGTTTTGCACATGCTCGTTGTGGCTTCCTTTGCTCTCATCCACTCATTTCTTGTCCTTTCAATGAGAAATCTTCTCACCTCGAGCCAGCTCACGCGAGAGTAACGGCTGCTGTACGTCTGTGCGAGCCATGGTTGTGGCCACTGATCTTCCTGTCCTGTCCGTGAGCTGCGTGGAGGCGGCGGCGGCATTGACGCGCGTTATACAACCAGCGCGGGGAGACAGTGTGGCCGGGCATCCAGCCAAGCGCAGGAAGGAGCTGCTGGGAGCGGCGGTGTGCCGTTCACTCCATATGCGACTGGGGAAGAAGATGCAAGCAACTAAGGTAGGTAGTGCTAATTGAGGCTCTTCAATTGCTATTAGCAAGGTCGTCGTCAGTCCATCCTTCACGCGCATGAAATTTTCCAAGTGATCGAGATAGATGTTCTATTTCCTCTATTTTGCATAGGAAAGGACCTTTCCAGAGGAAAGGGATGATGCATTTCTCCATTCCAAACACAGGGTGGCATAAGAAAAATGAAGGAATAAAGTTCCTTTAAAATTCCTATATTATATAAAAAAACTCCAATCCAAACAGGACATCTTGCCTGTACTCTTGGCTATTGGGTACGGGTAGAGCGGGTTGGGGGACTCTGGCCGACATAAGAGTGACCATTTGATAAGTGATTAAAAGATCACACACAATCCTAAGTGACCATTTGATGAGTGATTAAAAGATCACACACAATCTTATTGGTCAAATCAGAGCATCTTCAAAAGCCTTTCTAAAGACTATACTCTAAAAAAAAGACAGACTCAATGCTAGATATCTCCACATGAGTGGGGTACTGGAGAAGGGAAATACGGGCAAGCCTTTTCTATGTTTTTTTTTTACGGAGAGGCTGTTCGAACCCAGGACCTTTCGGCTCGGTGGGAAGGCTTTCATCACAGCGCCAGGCCTGCCCTTCTAAAGACTACTCTCTAAATTTTCATTTGAAAAGTCATTTCAGTAAAAAAAATGTTTATCGGAGGTTTTTCTTTTACCATATTTGGCCAACACATCCTCGCTCTCCATATTCGGCCAGCGAATTGGCTATTGGAGATTTTTCTTTTACCAAAATCTCTATTTCTTCAATTTAGAAAAGAATGCAAAGATCTCTTGAAAATGCTCTTAGGCTCTGATCTAGCAGTATATGCTATCATTGTATACTCCCAGTTGTTCTTGAGGGAGACTAACTATTGGAGATACGGCGGTGGGGCGGCGGGGCGGTAAGCATCACCCAGGTGTTGGCCAGGTGAGTGGAAAACGAGTTGGCAGGGAACCAAACAAGCCCACCTTGGGTCCAAATGGGCTAGCCAGTTGCTTGGCTCAGGAAACCAAACACAATCCTACACGGGCCAGGCCAGATTGAGCCAAGAAACCAAACAACTGGGTTTGGCTAGAAATGCACGGGCCAAGGCTGCCCATGCTAAGTTTGGCAAGCCAGGCCACCTTGGGCCAGGAACCAAACACACCCATAGCTGCTTGAACATGGGTCTTGAAAACACAGAGAACTACGCTTCAT
>JAKNSH010338655.1:0-13967 GCA_027790015.1 Cymbopogon flexuosus
CCCCGAGCCTCAGCGTTGCCGTACTTGCGCCGGCAATTGTCGTTGATGTTGTGGCGGGCGTCCCGTGGCTCTCAATTGTCTTTTAGACGATGTTTAGCGGGTACTCTGTTCTTGGTGCCTGGCATCGCCCTCTGGTGGACCGACGCCTCTCTCTCGTGTCGAGGGGGTTCGGTCGGCCTGGCTGAGCTAGCCTCTCGACGCCTCGAGGCCGAGCTTTCGGCTTCCTGAACGGCCGCTACCTTGAGGAGACCCTAGACCTGATCCAGGAAACGTCGAGCGTCGGGGTTCGACGGCTCCGGCATCCGCTGTAGTAGCATGGTTGCTGCCATGATGTTCTGACTGGCTCGATTGAAGGGAGCCGGTGCGGGAGGCTCCTCTCCAACGATTTGCTTGTACACTTCTCGCACCTTTTCACAAGCCCCTCCTCCCAGTGCGCGTGCGTGCTCCTGTTCGAGGGTCCCTTGGAGCTGGTGGAGGCTCTCGCGATCGGCATCCAGCTTGACCGCCATCTCCCGGATTTGTGCCAACTTCGCATCTCGCTCATCGGTGCTGGGCTGAGCGACTCGAGTCATGGCTAGTGGGGGCTTCCTAGCATTGCTAGCCCCCCCACTTCGACGGGCGTGGCGTCCACTGCCCCATCGCGGTTTTCCTTGCCCGAGCCATCCTCTATCTCAACGTTGAGATACTCGCGGGGAGGGCCCCAGTCATCCGAGTCGGAGTCGCCATGGGTGATGTAGAGGTTGGGGATTTCACCGCGAGTGCGGGCCTCGTCCGCCAGCTGCTGCCGGAGCGAGCCGAGGTTGTAGCGTCGAGGGCCCGGAGCTTGCGTGAAGCCTGGGTTTGCGGCGTTTGAGAAGGCTGGCTCAACGCTAGCCATTGCTCGGAGGAGGACGCCGGGGCGCTCCTCTTCTGTGCCCATGGCAGAGTTGATGGCAGTGGAGAGCGTCCAGGCGGCGTTGTTGAGGCCGAACGAGAACATTCGGCGGCGCCCAAACAACCCGTGCGGAAGAAGATTCAGTGGTGAACGAGCCCCGCCAAGCTCCCTTAGCGAATGTGTGGTGCCATGATCCATGCCAGGGCCCGCTAGCTCCCGCCTAGTCCCTGAGCGAGGATCGGACGAGTCCCCATGGGCGCTCGCGTCTCCTGCCGGAAAAAGGGGGGAAGCTGTGGGCGCAGACTCGGCCGTGGACGGGTGGAGGCCTGCTGATCCCCCCTCCTCTGAGCTCAGATCAGACAAGTCCCCGGCAAGGGGACCCCCTCTGCCGAGTGGGAGTGGGGAGTGCCCTGCGGGCGCCATCCTAGGTGAATGTCGACGATGGAGACGGCGACGGTGCCGGCGGCGTCTCCCCGAGTGGTGACCTGGCCGGTGTGCTGCCTTGGCCGACCGCGGGGGCACGGCGCGCCCTCCGCCGGGAGCTCCGACTGAGAGCAGAGACATGTCACTGCCGTGGCCGTGTGACACGAACTCCAAACTCCCAAACCAGAGGACCGTCCCGCACGGAAGTGACGATGACGAGTCTGCCATCTGGAAAAATGGTGAGAAAACGATGTGACACGCGGATCCCCTACCTGGCGCGCCAACTGTCGGTGTCTCGTCCCCACGGGGGGTCGCACCAACGAGTAAATTTGTATGCGCATGCTCCCTAATCCGGATGGTGATGCAAGAAGAACACGAGATTTATCCTGGTTCGGGCGAAAGAAGGCCCTACGTCTAGCGGGGGGGATGATCTTTGTTATCTTGCACCGAAGTGCTTGTACAGGGGTGGATACAAGTATGGTTGCGTGATGAGCTTTTTCTCTCATAGAACCCCCCTTTCTACTACTCCCTGGTGCCTCCTTTTATAGATGAAGGAGCGGTACAGGGTTTACACGGTGGTTTCTTGGGTGCTCGTACGGTAACGTTGAGGTGGCGATGTGCCCGGTTGAGGCGTTGTTCCTGTAGCCGCACGCCCGTAATGATGTTGTTGAACCCTTCATGCGTAGGCTGACACCCTCGAGGCCTATAGCCATGATGATGCCTAGTCTCTGCGCCCACGTGGCTTGTGTTGTCGCATCGGGGGCAGGCTGAGTCCTCGACGGGGTACCGTGCTCGAGGGGGCGGCCGAGCGCCTCGAAGCCTTGGACGGTATAGGTGTCAACGGAAAGCGCGGCTGGACAGTTGACCTTACCCCCTCGAGGGGGCGTTCAAGGGTGGGAGGAGACGAAACAGTGCGGTCTGACCTCCTTGATTCCCGTTTACAAGCGGTAAAAGACAAGCTTGACCGATGCGCCACGCGCTGCTGCCGTAGCCACTGTTGCCATGCGTCCTGGCGGGAGCTGTGAAGGCATTAAATGCACCTGACAGACCGTGCGCAGAGCAAACTCTCGACCGGGTACGTTTGTAGGGAGGATTTCCGTAATCGAGGGGGGCCTCGTTTGACGGATGATTTCCGTGCTCGAGGGGGGTCTCGAGCCGGGTTTCTGAGCGGGTCTGTCTATGGGTGTTTGTTGCGTGGGCCTGCGTTTCAGGGGCCGTCGAGACCAGCTCGCGGGCCGGCCCAGCAGGGGTATTTGGGGCGCGAGATTTAGTTAGAAGATCTTGGTTGGGGTGTGTGGGTTAGGTCCCTTGATTGCTGGGTTATGATACCCCTTATCCGGGTATCCGACACATATATAAAATCACACCGGACTTGAGCTGTTGAGCAGGTGTCCGTGTGCTGTGTGATCCATGTGCCATCAAGTGGCGTGTTCAATCCTTTGCAAGGCAAGGCTTACTTTTGTGAGGCGCTCATCTGCCCGCCGTTAACCACGTCCACGGCACCCACGGCCGGCGCACGTACCCTGCCTTGTCACGGGCTCACGGAGGAAGTATGCGTATCGCGTTTTGCAAGGCAAAAAATCCTCGGACCCGAGGAGTTTTCCGGAGCGGGGCTCACGTCGGCGGTTCGATCCCCGCCAGGCCGCCACGCCACCGTCGGTAAGGTCGTCGGGGTCCCCGCCTGCGTCTGCTTCTGCTGGTCGCCCCTCTCCCCGCCTCCGGTTCCCGTGAGAGGTCGGGGGTCTCGAGAACACACAGCAACTGCTCCCTCCACTCCTTCCCCCATTCAGCCCTGGAATCCCCGCACGACTCCCAACTCGTGAACACTGTGCGCCGCCGCCACCGCCGGCCCGCCGCTGCTCTTCCGGATCCGCCGTCCTTCCGCCGGGCCCGTGATGGACCCAAGCGATTCCAACTCTGCCGCAGGTACACCCATTGATCCCTTAATTCTCCTTCCTTCGCAGTTTGATCGAATTGGGTTGCTCGCCGGGACAGCTCGATCGCGCGACCGGGCTCCGTTGGATGCTCCCGGATTGTACTTGTTTGCTTCACTTACTCTGCGTGTAGAGCTGGTCGGCGGGCGCTGAATTTCAGTGGCCTCCAGATGAGCTCGCGGTGTGTCGTTACTGCGAGCGATGTGGCAAGGTTGCTCGTTGCTTGTGTAGATGTTTAATCACTGTACAGGTTATTTGATTTCCAATCGAACCTCTTCCCTTGGACGGCAGTTGCTGATATTTGTTTTGATCTGAGCTTAATGGCGTAATGTGAACACAACTTTGATGGGGATGATCAAGCGTACTGTCATTCACTGGGGCCATTGGCAACTCAATACAATTAGTCGTGAGCAAAAAAGTGTGTTATCATGCATTTTATGTCACTGTTTCTTGGAGGCCAAAACCATGCTATCAGTTTGGCATAACTGTGAATGCTTCCATATAGGAAATGGATCAAACCAAAAGGTTTAGGGATGGTAGTGAAGCAATAAAATGGTGATACTGGATGTCTAAATAGCTTAAGATGCACCATTTCTGTGCAGGCTCAAGGATTTTTACTTGTATCTGACTAAGCTCAGGTTTTTTCCCTTGTTCTACCCATTATCCATTGATTAATGTGCGCACCCATATTTACATCATACTTATGGAGAAATATCTTGTGCATATCCATATTTTAGGTGATATCTTGATATCTCAATACATCAGTCTTTGGATGAGGTTTATTTAGAGTATAGGGACGGGAGGCATCAAATGATGGGTTTACAGTAGATCCTTCCAAAATTATAATGTATTAGAGGACATGAGTTTTCCTACCAAGTTGTGATGGGAAACATGTATTAGTTGAGCTAAGCACACGAACTGTGACCATACTGTATTATTCAGAGAGATGGGCATCATTAACATATTGTTCATAGCTTGCATATTCCTTTATCCATGGGGCTCAACATTGTTTCATTTCTTTCAATGTCAAGTGCATTGCAGCCTCTTATACTGACACTTTGCATTTTGTTGCATAGTATATCATTAGCCGAAAACCTTTTGCATACCATAATTTCTGTATCATGATGAGAAATTTCTTACTAACAATGAGAGATTCTATGTTATATTTAGATTTTGATTGACATCCATTAGATATAGTAACCTTGCTTCTTGAATCCCACTTTGGTCTTTGACTGTAGATCATTCTCCTTTGTGTCATCACAGGAGGAAAGACACAAAATGTTTCAGTACCGCCTGTTGAAGGTGTAGCTGGAGGAGGGACTAGCTATGGATGGGTTGATGGAGGCTTGCGGGGTACAAATCTTGGTTCTGGTGTGATAGATCCTACAAAAGTACACTCTGAAGATCTTTTGCACGTCTGGTCTATGCCCAGCACAGCAAATGTTAGTCAGCAAGAAGCGCCTCGACCTCTAGAGAAAGTAAGTTGGATTACCTTTTGTCGGCACTGGTTTCTTGCCTCAGCATGTCACTAAAAGTATGTTATACTGTTCAATTGTTTCCCTGATATGTGGAGTGTTTTCTTTCTCATTTCTCAAACACCCAAGAGAATTGTGCTTCATTCCATTAAGAAAGAAGGGAATACACTTAGGAGTAAAATAACCTCCCCAGAACACATACACACCCAAGACACATCTGTTCCTTGTTCTTTTAAATGTGGTATTGCATTTTTCAACAGCGATCAGATTCATTGTGCTTTCAGTCGTGATTTGACTTATTACTACTTGATTATGTTATACTTACCAAAATTTATAAGCTTTTATATTTTCCTTTAGGTCAACCTTTTGGCAGCAAGAAATGAAAGGGAAAGTTTTCAAATTGCTTTACGCCCAAAAGTTTCGTGGGCAACTTCAGGTATTGCAGGGTCTGTTCAGATACAATGCACCGATCTATGCTCCTCCTCGGGAGACAGGTTTGTTTGTTTAAAATTGAGAACATCTTTATTAAGGAAGATCAACATTTGCACAGTTCTATTCCGATGATTATAACAGTGTTGTACCAGGTTAGTCGTTGGTTCGTCCATAACTTTGCGACGTGTGGTGCCTATCTTAGGTGTGCCAGATGCTCTTGTCCCTATTGATCCACTCAGTCCTCAAGTAAATCTTCAACCAGGGTACTGTTTCTGCGCTTTGGAAATCTGGCTTGTCTCTAATATTTTTCTCTTATATATATAAACATACATATATATAGATTTGAATTTGCTTGTGCAGGGAGACGGCTGCAGTTTGGGTATCTTTAAATGTTCCATGTGGGCAACCGCCTGGTTTATACGAGGGTGAAATATTCATTACTGCAGTTAAGACAGAATTAGAGTAAGCCTTTCCTTGCTCATTTCTATCGTGTTGTATTAGATATAAAAAAGAAGTTGCCTTTAGTCTTACAGAAAAAGAGCACCGAACAGATCCATCTTATTTGGCTTGCTTGGGCAGAAAAACTAATTCTTACTTATATTGCTGGCCCAAGCGTTCACATGTATATTAGAACAAGAGCCCATTAAACATATTCTATATGATAATATCGGATATACTGTGGTGGAATGATTATTCATTAAGTGATATATAGCTTTTATTAAAATTTGTTACTTGAAATGTCAAATTCAGAACCTTGAGTAACCTAGTAAGTTTACCTGATTACATACATTGCTACCTTTGAAGAAATCTGGAAGGATTCAGGTCAAGCAAGTATGACACAACCACATTACTGTAAAGAAATTGTTTCACACCGCTCTTGAACAAAAATCCCAAGTTTAAGTGTTGCATGTGGACACAAATGTCCAAGTGACATTAGCTTTGATTTCTGGGTTATACTTTCTTACTGACCTAATTTCTGGTAGCAGTTCCAGAACAGAATCTCTACCAAATTCTGAAAAGTACAGGCTATATAGAGAATTAAGAAGTTGCCTCGACCTCACTGGACCCAGAGACTACTCGTCACCAGAGGAAATGGTATTCTGCTCTGATAATAATTCTTATGAATTAACCATGTTATTCTTTTTTTTTTTCTGATTGTGCTATAACATTTAGGTACAAAGACTAACATCAGCTTCTACTGCACTGAGGAGGGTGTTGGATAACCCAGCACTCCAGGACTGTCAAGAGAGTAATGGATTTGGAGACATGATGGACGAAGATGTTATGAACAATGTTTCAGTTCGCTTGAAGTTAAGCCTTACTGTTTGGGATTTCACTCTCCCAGTGACACCTTCTTTACCTGCTGTTTTTGGTGTATCCTGGCAATATTCCTTTTTTACTATGTCCCATTTCCATTTCTGTGCTGTGCAACTGTTATCGGACTGGGTGCAATGGGCTGTGCCTCATGGGCCTACTTTGCCCAGCAGAACCGGCAGCAACTGAAGGCAGTGTTAGGATTGCTGCTGCCCTATCCAAACTAGCAGCAAGCACACGTCTCGTGCCATAGGGTAACTGTACTCTTGCCTTTCTTGATCGACGTAGGGGGGCCCTGGCAACTTGTTTTTAAGATGTTTTGACTTAAGTTTGGTTTATGAAAGGTTATGTTAGGATTTGGAAATTAGAGTTCAGTTTGCACTTTGGAAAGTTGAATTCATGAAAGAATGTATCCAATGTATGAGGTTCTATCTTTAGGTTTATTTGGTCGTCAAGTTGGGGTCCCTATATGATAAGGGGTGATGTACCTAGGTCAATGGGTCAAGATATGCAATACACTATTTAAGAAAGGTTTCAACAAGGTGGGGACGCCATGTTCCCAGAACATGAACATGTTATAGTTCCATGATCCCAGTAACTATGGGTTCTCATCATCTCTTGACCCCTGTGCCAGTCACCAGCACTTCTCCTACGCATTTGTCTCGCCCTCTTTGTCAGTGATAATGGGTGTGAAATCTTGTCCTTCATCCATGCACCATGTTCATCTACAACATACACAATTGTCCCCCAACCAACACATAATCAGAACCGCTGATAGGATTACGAATCGCCAAAGGATGCTAGTCCAGTTGGTCTAGCACTCTGGAGGCACCCTCCAGGTCCTGGGTTCGACTCCCCATGGGAGCGAATTTCAGGCTGGAGGTAAAAAAACCCCTCGCTGGCCCCGTGTGTCAAAACACTGGTGGTAACGGCCCATTTCCGGCCTGTGGCTACGGTAACCCGGGCTACGGAGACCCGGCCTGCGGGCAACGGCGTCCCGGCCTGTGGACCGGTTCGGCTCAGGTGACGGTCCCCACGGTGTCTTGTTCCCAGTGTCGGGGCAGGGCTAGTGTTCGGGGGTTTTCTCGGTCGGGGAATTGAGAAGTTTCTTCTTATGTGAAAACCGTGGAAGCGGTCTTTCCCCCACCGGCCGAGTTTTTTTTTATAGGATTACGAATCCTATCAGAGGCTTGCCGGAGATTGTAGGGGTGAGGGGCTGGAGGTCGTGGCTTGGAACCGCGACAACGATGAACAGGAGCCGTGATGGCTGCTGCTCGCGCAAGAGAGGGAGAAAGAAGGAGAGAGGCAGCTAGGGTTTCTGGGAACTCCCGGCTCCCTAAAAGAAGCCGAGCAATATGTTTGCTCTTGCTTAATCTCAACCAATCATGTCTTACAGCAATATATATAATTATCACCCTTCCTAATAATAGGAAATAAATAATAACTAATCTGGACCTTAAGCTCCCTAATCCATGCGCTGCCTAGCCACTAATGGGCTTCGTCCGGGTGTATTGGTTACCCGTCATAACAACCGCATATTAGAATTTATGATTGAATTTTCATATCAGTGTCCTGTTGCAGCTACTAACAATTTGCATTTGAGTTGTGGACATATGTGTTCTCCTTTGACTACATGTTAGATATCTGAAACTGTCATTGAAGATCGATTCTGTTTGGAGCATGGTACTGAAGGATGGTATAGTGCACTGGATCATCACTTTAGGTGGCTCCTCCAATATAGAATCAGTCCATTTTTCTGTAGATGGGGTGATAGCATGCGCATTCTAGCATACACATGCCCTTGGCCTGGTAATGCTTGGATTTTTTTTTTCGCACACAAAAGAATATACTGGTTCATTGAACTTATGTGATGTCATTTTATACTCTTCTATTTTTTTAGCTGATCATCCGAAAGCTAATGAATATTACTCTGACCCAAGATTAGCAGCATATGCTGTACCCTATGCACCTATCCTATCATGGTATCACTTAATCCGTCTAAATTTTATATCATCTTATCTGATTCAGTTTGTTGCTTTAATTAATTTGGCTCCTTGTTAACAGTACGGATGCTGCAAAAAATTCCCTGAGGAGAGAGGTTGAAATCTTAAAATCAAAACCTCATTGGTCCAAAGCTTACTTCTATTTGTGGGATGAGGTGCGTTATTTTACCTTTTCTGCTATGTCCTGATTTCTGGGGACATCCGTGCAGATGCATGGAGTAGAGAGACACTTGTTGCAGTTATGAGTATGGTTTCCAATGTCCACTCTACTTGTAATCGAATAGATGGAGTTACTCCTTTGGGTTCTCCTTTTAGTTTTATTATGCACGTCCAGTAGACATGCTCCTGCAGCAGACAGTTGAATTTTCACTCAACTTGCAGTGTCCCTCCTGGTCCCATATTGACTTTCAGTTCCTAGCATGGCCTGTTTAACTCAATCTTGGAACTAATATCATTGATAGCAATAGCCATTGTAAGCTATACCATTTCTCAAATATGTTTTTATCTTTTCTGAAAGAAAAGATATGATATTTTATGTGTTTCTGTCTAATTTTGATGAAGAAAATTATTTGCTATGTTGTTAATTACATCCAGTCCTATATAAGTTATGTATCTGTTATGTCATCTTAGATACAAATAGAAATGATGGTTAAGGAAGTACACAGCTCCATTTGAAACGTGCAACAGTCATTATGGATCACTCACAAGTTTTAAGGCAGCTTGTATTTGCAATGCCACTGCATAACTGACCATTACTTTAGAGGTTTGATAATAAAGTCATTGAAGTTGCCAATATAATCGCTTCTATTCGCCTAGTGTGTAATGATTATTGAGGAAACCATGCTATTGAAATCTCTTCTTTGCCACTTCAACTATTGAAGACGAATTTTGTACAGTAATCTTACAATTGTTTCCAATATTTCAGCCATTAAATGTGGAACAGTATGACATGATATGCAACATCTCTAATGAACTACGGTCATATGCACCCGATGTGCGAATTTTGACAACTTACTATTGTGGTATGTGACAAAGTCTGATGGCCTTTTTTCTTTCCTCGATGATATTGCCTCTATTTATAAACATACTTTCATACTTGGGTTGTGTTCACTACTGTACACCTTTTTATATCTAGTTGCGCAGGATGTACAATTTCTTGCACAGTCACATACCAATGATAATGAACTAACCATCATTGCTGTATTTAATTGGGCTTGGATCAACCTTATTTTAATCAAATCAAATAAATTTCAATGCATATAAAAAATGCTACGTGCAATAAAGGATTAATTCCGTATGAAAAATTGACTCGGCTTAAATGAATAGCTATTGTGTGCACCTGTTGTGAGGTTATGAAAGACGGAAGACAAGCCAAATGTGCGTGCGCCGAATTGCGATGTGACATCTGACCCTGAATTTGGCCCATGGTGGCCCATGTGTATATTGATGTGAGATTGCTAGGAGTTTAGCTCTACCTTGGTTGTTGAACATAAGTAGGTTGGTAGTTTTTTGTGGTTCACTCAGTGTGCGAGTGTGCATGGGCTCGGGCGGCCAAGCCACGACATAAGTGGTGCGACACTAGTGAAGGTTTTGCAGGTTCAAACTGTAAACAACACCGTGTTGGAGGGGGTCAGGGGAATATAGTCTACCTCTGCTGGGTGCTCCTGCCATGGGTCTACTACCATCTGGGAAAGTGAGAAAGGGTGCGATTGAGGACAGATGGACAGGAGAGAGAGTGACAAACCAAGAGGGGTGGGAGGGAGGTAGGAAGGAGAAATAAATTGCCATGCTTTAATATTAATGTTAGGTACATGTACATATAACATGTAGCTTAGCAGGGAAACTAGAAAATATTCTGTGACTTTCCTGGTGCATTGTTAATGTTAGGTTCTGGAAATTTAGATGATTATGCCTGTAGAAGACATTACATTTCACAAGTCACGAATTCCTCTAGCATATAAAGATATATTTTCTTATAATTTCAATGATCTGTGTAGGCCCAAGTGGCTCTGAACTGGCTGCTCCCTCTACATTTGAAGCTTTTGTGAAAGTTCCAAATGTTCTGCGTCCGCACACACAAATCTTTTGCACAAGGTATCCACTGCTGCTGTCTTATTTTGTATTCCACTAGTTTGCTAAATTTTATGGGGGTTGGCATTGAGGGCTGAATGTGCTCAGGCGCGGTCGTGAAAAAAAGACATTGAAGGCTCAACCAAAATGCATATGTGTAGCCACAACATGATATGGAGATGTTTTTCTTAATATGCTGCACCATTTATTCAATTTCACTTGGCTAATATACTTGTGATAAACTTTTTCATGGTTATGGTACGTTAGATTCTACTAACATAACAAATAAGGTTCAGATTGTTAATGTTTTATACTATCTTGCACTATTGCCTTACGAATCTGCGGTGGGCAAGGTCTCTAGAGTTCATGTGAACCGTTACAAAAGTTTAGGCCAAAATAGATTGAACCTTTAATCTGTGACAGAAAAAAAAAATCCTACTCACAAGGCACTGGCATTATGATCGCATAGCACTGACAATCTGATGGAACTTATCTCCAATACATGTTAGGGATGTGGTGTCACTGCATGTATGTTATATATGTGTCAAAGGCTAGTAGAAGCACTGGGAACTTGGCGCAAACTAATGATAACATTACAGTACATCAATGCCATTAAGCCACCTCGGTTATTGATCTGTTGTCTTTTTATACAGTGAATGGGTTCTTGGCACAAGAGAAGACCTAGTGAAGGATATTGTTGCTGAATTACGGCCTGATCTTGGTGAGGTAAGAAGATTCAATTCCTCCAAAATAGTAAATTCATAAACCATGGCCTTTTTAGTTGCATTTTCGTCCATTCTCAGAGGGTTAATGATATCACATTATTTGTTTTTCCAACTATCATTGACTCAACAGTATAAAATCAAGTAATGTAATTGGATGAGAGCACCCAGGTTCATGCATTTATGAAATATTTTAATGAACAAACAATTTCTTGTCACATTTTACTGTTCTTTTTTTTTTTCTTTTGTTGTTTCTATCTATTGTCATCTGGTGCTCTGACACTGGCCCTTTGTATCTAGTATTTTGGTATGTACTGTTGCTGGCTCTGGTCAGAGACCAAGATTTCTTCCCTTGTGATTGAATGATTTCTTCATATTTTATGAGATCCTAGCAATTATGTTATGAGGAGTTTGGGGATTTTTTTTTCTTCTGTTGAGTGCATGCAGGACTATGCATACAGTCTTAGATGTATGGTTATGTTACCTATGTACTGTTATCTTTGTTTTAGGTGCTCAAGTCTGAATTGAAGCATACTTCCTGTTTCCAGATAGTGCTACAGCCTACTCTTTCCAAACTCAACTGTCCCAGTCAATATTTTGTTTTTCTAATTTATCTCGAACTTTCATTTACCATTCAAGCATGGAGTTCTCTGTTATCTTTAAAATTTATATCTTGATGGGATTATCTGGATTTTGTTCAGGAGTGGTGGACATATGTTTGTATGGGCCCTTCTGATCCTCAACCAAACTGGCACATTGGGATGCGTGGAACCCAGCACCGGGCAGTGATGTGGAGAGTGTGGAAGGAAGGTGGGACAGGATTCCTTTATTGGGGTACCAACTGCTATGAGAAGGCTATGATCCCAAGTGCTGAGGTATACTGTGGGGCATGCGGAGTGTTTTTGAATATTTACCAACTGCTTATTGTCCTATTTTATACGGTTATTACTGTCCCCTGTTGCAAGACTTGCAGTATATAGTTATATACTGATAGTCTTGTGATTTAGTCTTTGTTTTGAAAGATGTTAAAACTACAGAGAAGTATTAGGTCATGTGACAAAAAAGTTACATGTGTATGCGGCCTAGATTTGATTGTTGATGTCTTGCATATCCAAGTGTCTGAGTGTATGACTGTAAGGCGGCAAATAAGATGCTGTGGGGGCGCTCTTGCTGCTTCTGTACATCTAGAGAAAGTAAGACTAAATTTGAATAGACTAACTGTTCGTGCTACAGTCATATGCTACTTCTCTTTTACTTAAACACTGAGATAAACTCTAGCAAATATGCAAGTGGCTAGAGATTCTTGATTTATATATTAGCATTCCGGTGATACAACTCAGTTTAAAAGTTTAATTCTAATCTTTGTTTGGGAATAGATTTTGGGTTTTAGTTTACATTGAGATTATCATTTTCTGCAGTTAATGTTTGAGCAAACCATTTTGTATTCTTATTCTAATATAATCATATTACATTGTTGTTCTGACTGAGCTCAGCTGTACATTTGGGAGCGTCAACTATTGCTTCAGTTCTGATTATCAAACTTGGTGGTGCTACAGATATGTTTCCGACGTGGCCTTCCTCCTGGCGACGGTGTCCTGTTTTACCCTGGTGAAGTGTTTTCTTCGTCACATGAACCAGTTGCTTCCACCCGGCTAGAGCGCATTCTCAGTGGCATGCAGGTGATATTTCTTGTTGGTTATTTTTCTTAAAAATTCTAGCTTTTGAGCCATGGAGCAAGAAATATTCAGATTGAAAGTATTTGCTGAGAACTATATCTGAACTAGACTGTGTCCTACCAAGGCTTTGTAATTCAAGGGTTATACTTCTGAACTAGACTCTTAGGAACCAACCCCACTTGTTCAATTGTTTTCCATTGGAAACATGAAACACTATTAGTGTTGTTTGGAGAGTTAGCTAGTCCATCTCATGTTTGGTTTGTGGAATGGAATAGTTTGATGTATCACCTTATTCCTCACGAGCTAATAATTAGTACCCGTATGATGAATGGAGTCATCCCAGCAAATTTGATGAATGGACTCATGATGCATCACTCCCATCTACAATGGAGTGGCTCTTCTATCCGAACACAGTATAAGATTGGTCGCTGTTGTCCTGTGCTGACGGCTGTTTCTTGTCGCTTTTCAATGCAGGACATCGAATACCTGAAGCTTTATTCTTCACGGTATGGAAGGGAGGAAGGCCTGGCCCTTATAGAGAAGACTGGCATGTATCTTGGCCCGGATCGATACACGCTGGATCATGGAGCAGTAGATGTGATGCGGGGCGAGGTATACCGCACCTGCAGGTCTTAGTGCAATGGCTGCCAAATGTTCATGTCCATTCAGTTTAGGGCTTTTGTTGTATATATATGGTGGTACGTTATGTTATCTATGTAGATCGACTCATCAAATCAAACCTGGTCGAAACTAGTCCTGGTGCATCTTTTGAATTTGCATGAAGTCGGGAGTAAAAAACCAAGATGATCTGGTCCAGAGATAGAGCAGCCCAGGCAGGACTGGCCCTGGTACAAGGCCCAGATAGCTACAGGAGTGGGCACTATCTGCTGCAACAGTATTGACACGAGATTGGCATTCCCCTGCTCTCGATTCCCAGCCGCTCTGTGTCGGCGAGGCTTACCCAAATTCCCTCTTAAATTCCACTATGCAAAAAAAAGATTTTTCGTCACATTAAAATGCTGGCACTGTGCCAGCATTTTAATG
>JAKNSH010339342.1:0-10768 GCA_027790015.1 Cymbopogon flexuosus
CGGCCCGCCGGTGCCGCTGCTCTGCAACCCTTACACGGCGGACCTCCGTGACCGCGCCTGCGCGCCCGGCGAGCTGCCCCTCGACCCCGCCGCCGCGCGCCAGGCGTGGCGGCGCTACGTCTGCCGCGCCGCCACCGCAGCCTCCAACTCCTCCACGGAGGTGTGCGCGACGCCGGGGCGCGTCACGCCGTCCATGTACGAGCAGCTCGCCGGCGCGGCGGACGTGAGCTACGGGCTGTACCACTACGGCCCGGCGCTGGTGGCGCTGGCGGACTGCACGTTCGTGAGGGAGACGTTCCGGTCCATCGGCGACGACCACTGCCCGGGACTGAGCCGGTACAGCGGCCAGGTGTTCCGGGGCCTGCTCGCCGCCGCCGTCGCCGTGATGCTGGCGGTGCTGCTCTGGGTCGTGCACTCGCGGGAGCGGCGCCGGAGGAGCGAGGCCAAGGAGGTCATGCTGCTGGCCTCGTCGCCGTCGCCCTACAAGTATCCTGTGGAGGAGAGGGCGTTTCTCAGGAGCCCCGCGAGGCCGTACATGTGAATGAATTAAGCTGACAAATTACAGTATCAGCTGGTAGCTTAATTAGGCCGCCCGTGCACCGTCCAACATGATATATAGGGGCGTATTATACCTCTGTACATTCTACTGTAGTTGTATTGAATTAAGTAGCCGATATTGGTGTTCGCATGTGCTAAATTTCCGCATGTGCTAAATTTCGAAAAGAATGTGGCGGTTAGATACACTACTATGAACTACTACTTCCAGTCAAAGTAGACTCGACGATATTCATCAGACAGCAGAAGCAAGAAGAAAACAATTTGTTTCTTTTGTCAGGCCTTGTTTAGATTGCTAGAAATTTCACTCTCTCTCCATCACATTACCATCACATCAATTTTTAGCCGCTTGCATGGAGCATTAAATACAATGGTTGTGGAAGCATGAAAGATGGTGACTACAGCAGTCCGCGGACTTACATGTCTTAACTCTAACTCATGGGTTTCACCAAGTTGTTATGTGTAGTGTAGTGTAAGTAACAAATGTTTGCATAGGTTTTATAAATGTTTGTCGTGTTGGATGTTGTGTTTTTGTTGTGCTTTTTTATTTGTAGTTTCTCCTGCTCTATTAATACGTGACCAAGTAGTACTTGCCGCGTCCTTTCGGGAAATTAAAAAAAAATACTGGTCTATGTATGTCTACTAAGACCTTTTACTACAATGCTTGTTTTATACTTCCTCCGTCTCAAATTGTAAGTTATTCCAAGAATTTTGGAGAGTCAAAGTTTTTTAAATTTGACCAAATTTATATGATAGGATAATAACAATTACGATGTTAACTAAGTACTATTAGATTCTTTATTACTTATATTTTCATCGTATACATATTTGATATCACAAATCATTGTTGTTTTCTCTAAAAGTTTTGGTCAAACTTGAAAAGCTTTGACTCTCCAAGATTCTTGAAATGACTTATAATTTGGAACGGAGGGAGTACTGGTGATGACGATATACAAGAAAAGCCTCTTTTAACATTTTTGTCCTTGTGGCTCCTGATATTATCGTCTTGTGGTTGCTTAATTATTGTAACACCCTTTTATTTTGGATAAAGACACACCTCCTTTTTTGTAGGATCTCCGTTTGCAGTTTTATCCTTTTGAGCCACGAAACAAGGGAGAGTCAGTTGGCACTCAACAGCCACAGGACGGAAGCCTCCTCTGCGCGAGCCCACGCACACGAGCACCAGCACGCATTACGGCAATTGGGAATTTGGGAATCAGGAAGCAGCCACAAGAAGCCCACAGCAATATAATACCCCGCCGGTCGACATCACCACCTGATCAAGCGCGGCGCGCAGCCTCGCATCGCATGCACCAGCTTGTCGATCGACGCATCATCGATCCTACTCACAGCCGCCGCCATGAGCTCCTCTCCTCCTCCGTGCTCAAACTCCAAGACCGCCGCCGCCGGTCATGCGCCGACGGCGGCGGCCAGGTACTGCCTGTGCGCGCCGACGACGCACCCGGGCTCGTTCCGGTGCAGGCTGCACCGGTCGTCGTCGTCGTCATCAATGGATGCCACGGCGGTGGTGGTGGCGCCGCCCTCGGCATCGGAGGAGGTCAAGGAAGCCGCGGCGGCCGCGGCCGCGCGCGCGTTCCTCGAGCGGATGACGGCCCGGAAGCCGAGGCGGCAGGGCTTGTCTGGCACGATGTTCTTGCCTCGGCCTTCGAGGCTGGGAGCTGCCACCGCGACGGACGATGAGTAACCTTAACCTCCGTAGAGCCGTTCTTGCGGCCATGGCCGTGTAGACTTGTAGTGTCAGTGATAGTGTCATATGGGCATATGGTGGCATGGTGCAGGCCTAGCAGCAGACTTTTTGTTGCTGCCTTTGGTTCATTTGCATTTTGTACATACAGTTCTTTCTTTCATTGTTAGTAGACAAACATTACAGCATACTAATTTGGTTTGGCTTGAAGATAAACTCCCTGGTATGGTTCGTTCAACATGCAGGACGAGAGACTTGCCATGCAAACCAAACGCTATGTTGATTCGGTACCAGCCCATCTCGCAAACCTAGTAGTATTACTTAAATTCACGAACAATGCGGCGGCCTCCGAATCAACTTCTGACAATCGCTTGCATTGAAGAACTATAGCACCGTACCAACTGAATTTGAGACGTTGTTGGAAACGAAAGCTTTTCTTCAGATGTTGGGCATGAAATCTGATCACATCTCAGTCATCTCTAGTGCTACATGAAAACTATATGTGATCATTCGACAGAGTCATCTCTAGTGCTACATGTGATCATTTGATTTGAAGAAGCAAAAGGCGTTTACTATAGATGTAGTTGCGATACCATGGAGTTCGGTTACTGTACAATTTAGAATTTACACTTCTTGTAGTGTACAACTATGCCTCAAAAATGGGATAGTATATGAACTACTAACCCCCAGCCATGTACGTACAGAATGCTCAGGTGTCGTGCCCCAGTGCACTTTTTTTGCCAAGAAAAACAAAAATGACACAATTTCTATCGTGTATCATAGGAGCAAGCTGAGGATGTTTCTGAAGCCTTCACGTGTGTGCAACCAGAGAGGAATCATCGAGCACCCATGAAGAAATAGCCCAAACAAAACTGTGGTTGACTGGTCGTCCAAACATGATAGGCAAACTTAATGAAACACATCTGCATCCTCAAAACGGATCACAAGGGATGAAACGAGATTGCGCATAACGGATAGAGGGTTGTTGTTATGCCCAAAGGCCTGAAGGGGTCCTATCAAATTTCTTACTCTGATTGCAACACTGGGATGGATTTTGGCGATGGGATTTTGAGTTGGCATGTGAATTGGTGGAACCATGGTCAGTGCCGTTCACATGTGGTGGAATGCTCTCGCCATTCTGTGGGACTGGGCTTCTCATCTGAATTGGTCCCATTTCCTCATCAGTCTGCAATGTCTGTACAGTGTTCTCAATATCCTCATGGTACCCCTTCAGCAAGAACTCAGAACAGTTCTTGCGCACCCCATGGTCATATGGATTTCTGAATCTGCCATTTGGTCCTCTGAGATAACTGTACCTCATGGCATTTGCCATCTCATTTGTTGTAATGTTCCTGGATATCTGCAAGGTAGGAAAAGCAAAGAAATTTCCAGATGGTAGGCAAAAGTAGGTTAAAGATACAAGGAAAAGAAAGTTAAAGAGTCAATAGTGCCTGATATCAGATGCAGTGGATCTCCACAAACAGACAGAAGCTCAATAAGGTGATAAATTTTAGTACAACTGAACAGATAATCAAGAATCTAAAGAATCATGCATGTGCAGAAAATCTACAAACATATACATTTATGTATAAACATGGGCTGAGCCTCAGAGGCATCAACAGAATCAGGTATTAGAATTTAGAGGTATCATTAGCACTTGCCACCAAAGGGGTACTGAATCCGTATTTTGCTAGAGAGATGGGTAAGAAGAATGCTGATGCCATTTAGTTTTTCATCAAAGAATATGTCCGAGTAACTAGATCCATACTGTGCTAGTGCCTAATAGATGCGTTGTCAGATGTAAGCTGCCTGCCTAGTCAGTTCATTGGAGATAGTAGGAGATGAATCATTCCTCAGTGGGAACTCTAGCGTATTTCACCAATCAAGGGGCAATATCAACTTGGTTCATACCTGTGATGCTTGAATTACTGTTAGGGTTATAACACCAAAGAAAAGGAGCAGCTCCATTATGACAAAAGATACCACCCAGGAATGGTTTATAGCTGTATAACCAAGCCATCCACCAAATGATGCCGGAGAAGCTGGGTCTCCTACGCTTCCTGCAACAAGAAAAATAATAAATGAGGTTTTCTCAATGCAATCAAAGTTGGTATAAAAGAAAAATGTTAAAAACATACTTATGATGGCCGTTACACCAGTAATAATCATCGCAGAAACTTCTAGGATAAGGAACATAAAGAATTCCCATTTGTTCCTCTGCAATTTCAAACCACTGTAGCTTAGACTGAAGAAAATCACAATTTTTCATTAACATTCAAAATGTGGAAACAAAAGAGAACGACACCATTCATCAACTAGAGGCAGAATGATGTTTTCTTGTTCTTCAGCTCCTGCTCTGGGTCTATAGGTGTAGTTTTTAGAATGAATCCGTATTCAGCTTTTTAACCCTGTACGAAATAGTACCTTTCCAATGCAATTCGATACCCAAGGGCAGTGATGATCGAATTGCTCAACACAGCGGTCGCATGTAGAGCAGTGTTTTGAGCGTACAGGCCTGACAATCTATTAATACTAGGCAAATCAGCCGGTTCAGAAAAATGTTAATTCAAGGGGAAACCCCACACATATTGCTTAATAAAGAAAAACTTACTTTGCATGTTATACATAGTTGAGACCAATTACCATCAAGGACTTCAGGATTGTCCAAACCCATCTTCAACAAAGGTTCCTAGAGGAGCAAAAACAAAATATGAACATTACACATTTTGGTCTATGATATTATTTTCAATTTTCTGTAAGTGGCAGTTTAAAATAAAACAGGAGATAAAGAAATGAACAGGAGGTCAAAGTAGGTTTCTAGATCTTTCAAGCTTACATCATCTCTTTGATTTTGTGTGTCTCTTATATTCTTGCTGATGTAACCAGGATCTTTCCTGCACAAAAACAGTATGGTCACTCCAGAAAAAAAAAATGATCAAAATGCATAGCTAAGAAGTGAAAGAAGCAGGGTGTTGGGTGTTGAAGATTCGGAAGGAAAATAGAACATGGAATTAAACAAACAGAAATTTAAATAACAGACCTTTTATAGACACACAATAAAAAAGAGCGAGAAGCCTTAAATAAATTGGCATTACCTCAAAGCCCTGAGAGGCTGAGGCTTCAACTTCACCAAAATAGCATGGCATTCTAGTAAATGAGGCTAAGCTAGAATACAAAATGATAGGTTGTAGCAATAAATAAATATGAAAACAAATCATGCCTACTTTTACGAACTGCATGTGGTTCAACATAAGATTAGTCTACACAATACATGAGAATAATGCCTAAAATTTCCAGTTTGTTATCAAAGCTTTTCTATAGGTCAATTTGCAAAGCCTTTCTTTATTTCTCTGCTTCTCATATTTTTTTTTCTTTTGTTGCTTGTATCATAATAAGATGTCTACCTGCTGCATCTATAAAACATAACCAGTCCTGCAGTTGCGAGGAGAACTCCCAACCAGGAAAAAAACCCAAGAAATACAGTCATCTTTGTGTTATAGTCTCCTGCATAGTAGGAATAAACTAAGTGCCATGTTATGAAAGATTAGATCACCTGAACTCTGAAATACATCAGAATAGTATAATACCTAAGATAATTGAATGTATATATACAAAAATTAAGGCTATAATGATACACCAAAGAAGAGGAGCAAGCCCGATTTTTAATAGTTTCCCAAAATAACCATTCCCGACACACCCTCTTTCATGTACTCTTCTAGCATTCC
This sequence comes from Cymbopogon flexuosus, assembly GCA_027790015.1. NCBI lineage: Eukaryota > Viridiplantae > Streptophyta > Magnoliopsida > Poales > Poaceae > Cymbopogon > Cymbopogon flexuosus. The sequence continues at coordinate 5,986 of JAKNSH010339342.1, forward strand.
CCTGCATTAAACAGAGCAGATGATCAAGTCAGTCCTTAAGTTTCCCTATTGCACTATAAGACATTTTGTATTGAGGTCAATAATGGCCGCTTTAACTCCCTAATCAAGAAAGTCTGGATCAGAGGTCAATAATGGCCACTGTAACTCCCTAATCAAGATAGTCCAGTTCAGAAGACATGCAAAAAAGGGTATTAAAAAATTAAAGAAAACTAGCAAACCATAAAAGCTGCAGATGAGTACTTTCAGCACTAAAGCATTTGAGAAGAAACAGTTTCCTCTTTTGTTGCTTCCATGTCAATGACAATGACATCACTTTTTTTCCTTTGAAAAAAAAAACCTAAACCATCTTCTATGTAAAGATAGTAATGCCATCTAATCACCTTTAACATGCTAAATGTACTAACTATGAAATAGTATTTTTTATATGTGAGGTAAAGTATCAAGGAAGAACACATGCAAAATCTGCTGCAGCGCAAATAATAATCAGCAGCAGTATGCTTCATCCTATTTACAGTATATTAACAAAGTTTTAAGATACAAAGCACAATTAGGCTCTCCATCCAACACCAAAACTTTATAGTTGGACTCCAAAGTCCAGATATGCTAAAATTTACTCGAAGCATATATTGATAAGAAATATCAATAATGCAACTTACTAGGAAAAATGCAACTTGTCGATGATTCTTATTAGCAGCAAGTTGAGCTGGAGTCAAGCCAGTATTGTCTTGAACCGTAAGATCCTCCTTTTTGCCTGCTTGAACTAGCACAGTGCAGGACTCCAAATTCCCCCGAATAGCAGCCCAATGTAAAGGAGTACAACCTAAGGAAGCACTTACAATGGAAATGAACAACAAGCTGGTGGGAAAAAAAGGCTCTATTGATGTATGAAGATATAAAGGGTTTTGAAATAATTCAATGCATACCTTCTTTATCTTGCCGTGCCCTATAAGCACCTAAAAACAAGAGGAGACGTATGGTATCCGCAAATCCCTTATATGCAGCCCTACAAGTGGCATGAATATATATATATATATATATATATAGATAATACATCAACGGGATCTTAGAAAATATGTTAAGAAGAGCACAAATGCATCCACCAGGTTCACATTAAATGTAAGACACAAACCAGTGAAGAGGGCTTCTTCCATCGTTATCAGGGACATCATGATCAGCATTCCATTTTGTAACAATGTGAGAAAGAAATGCTGTCTGGCCATACTGTGCGGCAACATGTGTGGTCTGTTATATACAAGTAGATTGATTAAGGAACCATAAGTAAAAGTCCAGGCACAGGCTACTTATACAGACTTCACTGAAGCTTTTATTTCATCTGCTACAAATAGGCTACTCCCTCCATTTTATTTCTAGAGCACATAATATGTTACCAATTACTATAAAACCAATGTCTATGCCTTAATAAAAGACATGTGACATAAGAATCTATTTATGTTTCTTGAGTAATTGAATGCCAAACTTTACAGTGTATGACCTTTTTGAATGATAATATACCATAAATTTTTAAATGGAGAGAGTAGTATAGTATATTAAGGAGTGAACCTTAAGTAGTGGGAGCACAAGGATTAGAGGTAAATGTTTAGACAAAAAGTGCAATGCATAAGGTAAATCAGTCATCTCCCAAAATTGCCCTTGCACTAATTACGGTGATATCAATTTTCCACTCTTCACTTAATAACTCATCGATTACTTTATATATCATGCTTGGTGCTATTGCAAGAATGGCAAAATTAAAATTTGCAGAACAGAACAAACATCCACTGTATATGTACATCTTGGTCATCCCATCCAAATCATTGTTGCCAGAAAGAAGCTATAATATCTAGAGTGATAATTGTGCATTTCTCAATCTGTGTGCAACTACATAAAGTCCATCTGTTTTTGTATCAGAGGAAGTGAACCATCAGGAGAAACTATGAAAATATTCTTGACAAATAAAGATACAATGAGAATGGGAAGTACCACAGGTGCAATAGAAAAATCAAGCTACAAACCTGGTATCCATATAAATCAGCAGCATCCACCTTAGCTCCTTCTTTCAAAAGTAATTCTGCAACTTGAATATGGCCACGCACAGCGCTCCAGTGAAGTGCTGTTTGGCCTGTGTGGTCTATAGCATTTACATTGGCACCATGCTGTCCAAATTTAAAACTCAGAATTATCATCCACCAAAACCAACCGAAAAGGAAGAAAAAAAAACACAATGCTGTAGTGAAGTAAAAACATATGATTATGAAGGACATAACCACATTTTACAACACAGGACACACATGATCGGAACAACGATTTCAAGAGAGACAATTTAATGACTACAGTTAACATTCTAATAATTATGACAGGCCTGTTTAACATACTGAAGATGACCACTATTTCAACCCAACCAAGCATCCAGATTCCAAGTTCAATTTGAGAATGTCTTATGTCAGCTATGAAGACAGAAAATGTAATTTGTTTGGAGATAAGATTGAAGGCTCAGCTTTAAACAGTACTCAAGGATATGCATATGCAAGAGAAAGATCATTTTGCCTTCAAATCTAGCAAAACCAAAACCCAAGCTCTTCCATCAGTCCTATATTGAGACAGACATAGTATACACCATCCAACATCTCCCAAGCTACACCAAAGCAACAAGCAAAAGTCTCCAAAAGTGCAAATGTCACTATTAGAGTTTAAAACAAGTCCACATGATTACACAACATACCATCATCCACGCATAAAATTTGCACAGTAACTCAGTTACAGCAATGGTTCTGCCCAAACCTTACCCACCAGGTCAGCAGCCATAATGCCCACAGGCAGGTTCGAATCCCGAACAGACTAAGGATGAAAACTCCCAATGAAAACAACTCAGTAAAGCAATGAGCCAATGACCATAAGCTTGAGCTCGTCTGCGCAATTCTCATCCGAGCAGGATGCTGGAGAGGCCACAACCACAAATACAATTAAGATATTATACAACACGCAGGTAGCTTAGCCGCGCATTTCTCAGGCAAATCGTCGCTATTCACAACCAACAAGTGATCGCTATTATCAACAGAGCAACTAAACCCAACAGCGCGTGGTACCTCGAGAATGTACTGGGCGGCGGCGACGCGGTTGTTGAGCGCGGCCCACTGCAGCGCGTGGTACCCGAGCGCGTCGGGCACCGTGACGGAGCGGCCCTCCCGCTCGACGAGGCGGTGCAGCTTCTCGAGGTCCCCGTACGCCGCGCCCGTGTACACGTCGTCCTTGAGCGCCTCCTCCTCCTCCCCTTGCTCCAGCCCCGCCCCCTCTCCGACGGCCGGTCCTCCCGCTCCGCCGGTGGTGGCGGTGGCGGCGAGGGCGGCGTCCTCGACCCCCTCGATCTCCGACGACGCCATGGGCCCCGGGGGATCGGCCGGCCTCGCGTCCGGCGCGGGATTTGGGTCGCGGCTCGGGAGGCCTGCACCTGCTCGACGCGGGGCCGCTTTGAGTCGTTTTAGTTTTTCTTTTTGCCTTTTTTTTTTTTTGGTTTTGTGTTTGTTTTTATTGATGGTGTTTTCAGCCGACGGAGAGCTTTTTTTTTTTTTACAACATCATCTATTATATATTAATAAAACAGCCATATTACCCAGAGGTCTCCTAAGAAAGATCCAGATACATCAAGGTCCTGCGACCTGGAACGGAGACAACAGCGTTGAGTAAGGCGTGGAGAAGGATATTTCTGCCGGCGAGGGGTATACGCAGGGGCGTCATAGACGCGTGCACCCAGATGGACTGACCGCGCACCGCGACGGTGAAAAGATGGTCGGTGGAGCTGTTGAAGATGAAACATGCCGACAACCGATAGATTATGTTGATGATGTTGCCGGAGGTAGAAGAAGCTCATGCCGAAGACCAAGGTGGAGGCAGTAACGTCGATCCTGCGCCAAAGAAGTAGCGGTCCGACCGAGACAGGCAGCACCCAGGGCTGCATAGCACGCTCAACACAGCCACTAAAAGGAGGTAGACAGAGAAGCCTAGCGTCTCTGACCTGATAAAAACTCGTAGCCGTGTGAATGCGGTACTGAACTAGCACACAAAAGAAAAACAAAATAGAAAATAAAATAAAAGAAAGATGAAGCTTAGAGGATAAGATTGGCAGTGGCTCCTAGGATGCGAACGTGGAAGGATACCAATTGCTTAACGCCCTGCAGCCTGGTGCCTTACGTTGAGGGCGAGCTTCCTCACTGCGTGGGGATGAGCATGTAGCACACGTCGCTGCCATGGACCTCAATCCGCAGGAAGCGGGTCCCACCATGAGCCGGTGTCAATGAACTCGCGAGCGAAGTCGGCGTTGGAGATCTGGATGTCGCGAGTTGATCTCTCCCTTGACTGCGATGACTCCGGTGCCGGAGAAGTTAGCCCGGCGTCACCTGCAGCTCGGATTGCGCGATGGGGCTTGGGCGGTCGCTCACGCACTCCTCCGTCTCGAGTTGGAAGTCGATGGCCTGCTTGGGGCCCGTGCACTCCCGCACGTGGTGGCCGAGCAGCTCCAACGCGAGGACTGCCGCCGTGACAGCGACCATGGCCCTGAAGAAGGTGGCGGCGGGCAGGAAGGTTGTGGCCGGGAGGTGGAGCAGCGCGCCAATCTTGAGGGCGACAGCGTGGGTGGCAAGGGCGACGCCCGCCAGCGCCATGAACGAGGTGGCGTTTACCCCTGCCATCGTAATCCACCCCAGGACAGCCACGAACACCGTGGTGTAGTAGGCGCACCTGAGTGCCGCGAGCAAAGAGAGGACCGGCAGAGCCATGGCTGCATCCAGAG
>JAKNSH010339346.1:0-13317 GCA_027790015.1 Cymbopogon flexuosus
TGAAAACTTAGTTTATTTTGGGGAAACAATGGGTTTTAATTACCGAAAATTAATCCTTTTTTGGGTTTTTGGCGCTTTTACACCCCCCCCCCCCCCTGATCTCACTTTGTAATAATATAAAAATGACAATGTAATTGCTAAGTCTTCTTAGATAAGGCGACACTCCACGACAAGGATGCAGCATTTTTTTTTCTTATTATAAATGAAAGAAGGAAAAAAAAAAGCTTAACGCCTTGTTTAGATTGCAAAAGTACATTTTTTTTTCTTATTATAAATGAAAGAAGGAAAAAAAAGCTTAACGCCTTGTTTAGATTGCAAAAGTAAAAAAAAAAGTCACACTTTCGTTTGTATTTGATAATTATTGTCCAGTTATAGACTAATTAGGATCAAAAAATTTGTTTAGTGATTTACAATCAAACTGTATAACTAGTTTATCTACATTTAATACTCAATATATGTGTATGTAAATTCGATGTGATGAAGAGAGTATAAAAACTTAGAATTTGGAAGCAATCTGAACAAGGCTTCATGGCACCTGACCAAAGGAGCAGAACTTGTCTGTTTATTTGTTTATCGTTTGGTTGTTTCATACGTCACACCTCAGCAAGATGGCCCTCTTTTATATATGTTAAAAGGACAGCCAAAGGATTGCCTCACAAAGTCGCAATTCATATGTCACAATGATGGACATTCTTTTATTCTTTTAATATATCTATACTACCTAGTCTCGTACGACTCCATATAGAATGAAGCGTTTCTTCAATCAAACCGTGTTATTTTTTCTTCCTCTTTTTCATGACCAGAGATCATTGGAAATTGGAATACATTTCGACTAGAGAATGTACTCTTGCATTTCAACTAGAGATGTACTAAAAAAGAAAATGGGATGGGCGCTCTAAACGCGCGCAACCAGCCTGCGAAGCAACAGACTGGCCCATGAGCCCCTGGCAGCAATGGCTGGCCCAGTTGTGGCCCATGGACCCTTTGTGGCGCTTCGATATACATTTGTACATTCCGGACAGCAGCACACACACAAAGGGGGGCAATAATTCAAATTTGCTCTCATCACCGTGTACACTGGTCACTGCGCACATAGCCACATAGGGAACTGAGTCTTGTTTAAAATTAGCCATATCTACTAATCTCTCCTTTTAAATTACAGATTATTTTATTTTATAATTTTATTATAAGATGAACTTCTTTAAATCCAACCAAGTTTGCAAAGAACACACGAGTACCAAATTGTTGGTGGGTATTTATTTGAACGTTCATATGTTAATTAATAGATAACATGTCTCTAAAATCGAAAACTATAATAGTGTAACTTAGAACAAGATCAAAATAATAACCTATAATTTATAACTAATGGAGTATTTTTTAACAAAAAATTGTAGTGGTGGTGGTAGTGCCTCACTCAGATGGTATGAAGAATTGAAGATGAAGAGGACGTGATCTTGTACTTTCCTCGTCTAATTCGCGTAGATTGAGGTGACACATGGGTATCCAAACAAAGGTCTCGGGAGCAGTGGCGGAGCCAGGATTTATACTCAGGGGGGCCGGCCAAAACCAACATCTAAAAACTAAGTGCAGCTCAACTCGTTAATGATGATTGTCCAGGTTAATTCATCGACTTGAACATGTGCTCGCAATTTTTATATGTATCTTAGATCTAATACACTTTCTTTTCAGTGGTAGGTGACATGGCCGTTGACAAAAGATGTCTAAGATGACTTTATAAGTCTAGAGTATTAACTTAGTCTTTCAGTTACGACGATTTATATCATCTAGTTATATTTTATATGATTTTATTATCTAGAAGATATTAATAGGTACAATATAGGACAGGAATTTTGCATAATTTTTTTTTATATTAGTAAAAAAATATTTAACTATACTAGTAATATCTTTTATTGTCAAATGTTAGGGGGGCCATGGCCCCCTGCCAGCCCCCCTGGCTCCGCCAGTGCTCGGGAGACCCTTCGGCCCTTCCCAAGGAACTCCACTGTGTGAGGGTCACCTGCCTCCAACTCATCACTTGAGTTCTACGGCATGATGATTACAAATCCGTGACTAGTCTCGCCATCTCCAATACAATCCTTGCTTCCGCTCACTATACAAACATAGATGCTTAGCTAGTTAGTAATAAGATGTGGTAGTACTGAATGGCTGGGGACACGTCAATTGCAATCAAAGTCAGGTAACCGGATCTTAAAAAATAAAAGAATATTGCACAAGCGGAGACGATCGCCTGCCTACAGCTGCAGGGGGTCCATGCTACTAGCAGTCTTGGGATATGCCACCTGATCCTGGAAACAGATGCACTGCAAGTGAAGCAAGCCTGGGCAGCGAAAGATCAGGACCTCTCTGTGAATGGAAATCTAATAGAGGAGCTTAGATCATTTACATCAGCAAATTTTATTAGTTTTGAGTGTGTTCGTGTTTCCAGAAATTGTAACAAGGCAGCTCATGTTCTTGCTGCTTTTGGGGTGGGTAGCACTGAAGGGTTGGATTTAGAGCACATATCGTGTGATATCCCGGATAGTGTTAATATAATTGTTGTTGACGATTTGTCAACTCGAGTGCAATGAGAAGCTATCCAAATTCAAAAAAAAAATGTCTGTCGTTGTTCACCTGCATGGGGTATGCTCAATAAGTATATTCATCTCCATTTATATACAGAAAAGGTATGTTCCTATCACTGCTTCATTGATAAATAATATATAGCTCTCATTGTTTTTTAATATTCCGATGAAAACCGACTTAAATCTAATTTATTAAGCGGCAATATAATGAATCATTCTCTACAGATATTTATTTTCCCTGTGGTAGTAAAAAGCTACCAATACAGATTATAAAAAGTTACTCCCTCCGTATCGGATTTAAAAGTCGTTTATAACAGCGACACGGTCTCCAAAACATAACTTTGACCTCTTGCTTTTATAAAAATATGTATGAAAAAAATTATATATGTATACTTTTATAAAAGTATTTTTCAAGACAAATCTACTCATATAATTTTCACATTTGCAAACTCGACAATTTAAAAGTTATTGATGATTTATATTCTTAATGTTTGATTCAAACCTTGTCTAAAACGACTTCTAAATCCGATATGAAGGGAGTATATATTTTTAGTTCTAAATTATAAGACATTTTGACTTCTTTAGATTCATAGCTTTTAATATGTACCTAGATATTATGTCTAGATACATAATACAAACTATATATCAAGAAAAGCAAAAAAAAAAAGTCTTATAATGTGGAAATGGGGTAACAAAATCATGCTTGTGTGTTGCAAGGAAATTTCCGTTTTTGCGAAAGTGTTGCAACGGAATCTAATACACATAGCAATGAGACTACATATCATCAATATACATGTGTTGTTTTAGCTTGTATGAGCACGGATAATGGATTGGGGACGCAACCCAATATATATATCAAATCCGACTCAATATCCATGATAGTTAGACATGAGTCATTTTAACTTGTATGAGTGTGCACTACTGGAATCTCACTTTTTTCCGTCGGTGCAAAAACCACGGAAAAATGCATATACCCACGGAAAAATGTTTTTCCGACGGTGAACCGACGGAAAAAATACCCACAGAAATAGGATGACAGAAAAATTCAATTTTTTTGTGAGTTCACCGTCAGAAACAATTTTTCCGTGGGTCAGTACACTCACAGAAAAATTGGCTTCGCCCAGATTAAAGACAATTTTTCTGTGTAGAAATCCACACAGAAAAATAAAATAAACACACAGAAAAATGCATTTTTCTGTCGGTTTAGTTGAACTCACAGAAAAAAGAAGAAATAGACAAATAAAAAAAATCAGATAGTATCAACAGCATAATAAAATACATATTGTCCATATGGTAATTTCATGACACATCACAACATACTGTAGTCGCATTAGAACACATCAGATCTCATAACATTATAAGTATCATACACCATGTTTTCTGTGGGTTTTTGTATTTTTCTGTGGGTTTTTTGAGAAACCCACGAAAAAATTGTAATTTTTCTGTGTGTATCAAAAAAACGCACAGAAAAATTCGACACCCACGGAACAATTCGAGTTTCCAGTAGTGGTGGTCATAACTCGTAAGTTGGAGTCAAGTAAGAAAACGACATGGAAGAACTCGTCACTATTCGGATAGTTAGGGGGTTAGATGATAAAATGGAATGAATTCTCGACTCTTTCATATTATGTATAGATAGATAAAATAAAAAAGCCACGAGACCAACCTTCTTCGTTTGAACAATATATATAAACTGAATTCAAAAAAAAAAACAATATATATAAACCTGCCTTCGATAGGTGAAGGCGTATTCAGAAAGTCCGCCTTACAACGGTACCCGCCAAAAAGATCTGCGCTACACTTCACTTCACTCTACAGTACTCGTGCGCGCACGGCACAAAAAGCAACCACCACCGCGCGCCGGGAGCCGCCCACGCCATCGCCTGATCGCCGCCATGGCTCCTCTCCTCCTCCCTCTCCCGCTCTGCCTCCGCCCGATCCCCGCCGGGAGCTCCACCTCCCGGATCGCGCCGCGGCCATCGTCCCCTCGTCGCTTCCCCAGGCAGCGGCGCCCGCCCCTTCCCGCCGTCCAACTCCAAGTCCAATGCCACGCGGCGCCCGGGCCCGCGGCGCCACCGGCGCCGACCGCGCCCGCGCCGTGGTGGCACGCGGCGCTGTCCGCGGCGGCGGGGCTGTACCCGCTCTACGTCGCGGCGGGCGCCGCCGTGGCCGTGGCGCGGCCCGAGGCGTTCCGGTGGTTCGTGGCGCGGGCGCCGGGGTCCTACACCGCCACGCTCGGCTTCATCATGCTCGCCATGGGCCTCACGCTCCAGCTCAGGGACTTCGCCGCGCTCCTCCGCGACAGGCCCCTCGCCGTACGTGACCGGACCAAGATCCCTTCTCGGTCGATCTGCAGATTTTCCTTGGTTGGTTGATTGATTCAATAAGGTGTTTTCCTGCTGCAGATTCTGTTTGGGTGTGCCGCGCAGTACACCATAATGCCTGCGTTTGGCGCGATCGTTAGCCATGCGCTGGGGCTTCCCCCGTCGCTCTCAGCTGGACTCATTCTGCTGGGATGTTGTCCTGGAGGAACTGCATCCAACGTGGTAAGACTGTCAGCTGAACCCACACTCCCAATTTCTGTTACAGTATACAGTGTGGGGATTTTTGCCCCCTTCTCTTTTATTTCTATGGACAAATTCACTTTGCTGGTTTATGTACTGAAGTGCACTGAAAGCTTGAAGGGCCAAACTAAGAATATCTATGCAATTCAGAGTTTACACTCTTGTGTTCATTGAATATTGGAATTGAGATGCCAATAGTAGCAGACTACTTGCTTTTTTTTTTCTTTTTCTTTTTTTTATCTTCAGGAGAAGCCTGCTTTTGATGTTCCTACACGCACAAAAGCAGAAATGTACACATTTGACCTATTTAGATGACAATGTTACAAAACTTCTGAGAAGTTAAAAAAAAAAGACTGTTGCAATTTGTTAACAGTTATAAGCACTTCTGTTTCCTGCTTCATGAATCATGAGTCCTTTTTTTATCCCCAGATATATTGGTAGTCTATTGGACACACATGGTCAGGCAGCATTTTTTTTGGATTTTTTCCCCTGGATTCTCTCTCACCTAATTGTTTCTTATAGTGGTTCAGGTGACTTTAGTTGCTCAAGGTGATGTTCCATTATCCATCGTGATGACTGTCTGCAGCACTCTTGCTGCGGTGTTCCTTACTCCTCTGTTAACGAAAATTCTTGCCGGTGCTTATATTCCTGTGGATGCTGTGAAGCTCTCTCTCAGTACTTTGCAGGTGAAATTTCTGATCCTGTTATTGCATAACAAAAATTACTCCTATTTTCTCTAACCTTTCCCCCCTTCAGGTGGTTGTTGCCCCAATTCTATTAGGTTCGTCAATACAAACTGCATTCCCATCAGTAGTTCAATTTGTGACTCCTTTTGCACCTCTGACGGCAGTCTTGGCTTCATCACTTCTGGCATGCAGGTTCAGATCCTTCAAATTTACCATGTCATATTGGCTTCGGAATAGTATAAACTCTGCACCCTTTTACCATATTTTAACGTTACAGTGTCTTCTCTGAGAACTTTGTGCGCCTAAGATCGACAATTGCCGATGCATCCTCCGTGAATGGAAACTTCTTCTCTGGAGATATCGGGATTGTCATGCTCTCTGTGTTCTTGCTGCATTTCGCTGGTTTCTTTGTTGGGTGAGCACTAGAATGCTTACTATACCCATTTATGTGTAGTGCGCTTCACAAATTTTGTATCAGAAGTTGTGGCCCTTGTCATCAAGATTTCTAAATGTTTACACGGCTCTATGACAAACAGTTATGCAGCAGCAGCTATTGGTGGTTTCAAAGAAAAACAAAGGAGAGCAATATCTATTGAGGTATGTATCCTGACCAGATCTAACTACATTTCCCAATCAAGACTGCCAGTATAATGGAGGATTTATATATCCAGTTTTGGAACCATGTATAGTAGACAAATCAAGCAAGTCTTCCAGCACACTTACATTGAAATTAAAGAGGTGTAAAGTACTATGGAGGATTGACTAGCTGACTAACCAAAAATACCAGATTATGAGTTAAAATTGTGTAACTTAGTCCTCTCTAATGACTCAAGTACCGTTCTACTCATGTGAAAAAATTAGTCATATCTGGTATGTATGCGGTCAGTCCTTTTAAAGTTGATCGATTAGTATCCTTATGGATTTTCATATTTGACACATGTGAATTTATCTTGACAAGAACTTTCATAGAACTTGTATATTTACTTGGCCTTATAAATATATGTACAAAGAGCAGACAAAGCTGCATTTTTGCAGATCATATGTTGTTAGAAAACATCATTTTTTTTAACGAACGGCAAGAGCTCTTGATCTCAATTAAGGAAGGAGTAAGAACATCAGTTATTTGTGACCATAGGGATTAGTACCTGGAGACTATTATATTGTATGTAGTGAGTGAAGCTCATAAATTCCAAGCATGGATAAGAAATCTTGCAACAATAATTCTGTCGCTTTGACCATGTTTTTCTGTACAATGCTTTCTACTTGATTGTCTTTCAGAACTGGCAATGAAGAGAATTAATTTGTGCATGGTGTTATGCTCATGAAAAAAAATGTTTAATAGGTTTCTTCTTCTGGATTGCAGGTAGGAATGCAAAACTCATCCTTAGGGGTAGTTTTAGCAACTGCACATTTCTCCTCACCCTTGGTCGCCCTGCCTCCTGCACTCTCAGCTGTCATCATGAACATGATGGGTAGCACACTAGGTCTCATATGGCAATCTATCAGCCCTTCTGTTTCAGAGAACGAAACCACTGACATGACCAATGCATGATCTACTCTTACTGTCCTGTTCTTAATCTCTCCTGTCATATCTACTACTCAAATATGTCCTGTACTTTTGATACATGACCAATGCATGATCTACTCTTACTGTCCCGTGCTTAATCTCTCCTGTCATATCTACTACTCAAATATGTCCTGTACTTTTGATCGTTTGGGGGAACTGGGTCACTGATGACTCTGGAATATTGGAGGACCCAGGTCTGGTCTATGGACAGCGAGGCAGGACAGCCTTGTGCAATTGCAAATTTAGTACTTTACTTAAAAAAAAGATTATCCCTAAAGCTGCAAGCTTAGTGGTTACTGAAACAAGCTACTCATGTTTCCATTGACATATGCTGTCTTGAGGAAAATTGACTTGCAAATTTAGTATTTTACTTAAAAAAAGGGTGCGTCCTACAACGGCAAGCTTAGTCTAGGACTCTAGGATCGTTGCATCACCAATATTTTATATTATTTAGAGCTCAAGATGAGCCTTTTGGAGCTCTTTTCTGGTATTACCTAGCTCATGATGAGCCTATTTAGCTCTATTTTTTTGCTTGAATGGGCCCATTAGAGTTATATGACCTACTATTTCAGTTCAGGACCAACATATATGGGTCCCTTCTGAGAACTGCTAATAGAGAAATCATTTTGCATGTGACCTTGTAGTACTGTACAACAAAACCCTGTGCCACTGCTTCGATCTGTTTTTTTTTGGGTCACTTTTCAGTGAACTAGGAGTCACGATGCAACGGCATCAGTAAGGACATGTACCATTTGCATCCATGGTCTTGTGCCGTTGTGTCAGTGCTAACGACTAATGATGACCAAAGCTTGCCACTACCCCACTGAGAGGTGTGTTGGTTGGTGAGCTTCATGGAACCATGAGAGTAGAAAGGCAGATCTCATCCATCCACACGCAGATCTCATCCATCCACACATGACATAGGAAAAACCTGAATACTCAGAGCAACATAAATCTGTTGCACAGCTGTGGAATCATGATAATCACTTGCTGTTTTTCTGGGAGCTGAATCATGCTGTTCAGGAATGCTTACTTTAAAGGTCTGATCAACAGTCAACCAATGCTGTAGGATCATGGGCAACACTCTTTACCAGCTTTTCTTCTACTTCTTTTTGGAGTTCAACAATGGTGACCTGGAATGTTTAGCTTCGAGTTTGAATGATCAGCACTGTAGCATGTCCAGATGAGGCCACTTTTTCTGAATCTTGGTTAGTGGCTATCAACTTATTAGTATGATATATGGTCAAATGAAGCTATCATGTGAATGAGTCGTCAAGCATAACAAATCAAGTTTGTATTAAAATCCTCCAGTTGGATTGCTCCAGAAAAATAAGAGCATCCTCCACTTGGCCATTATTATTATGCTGAATGCCTATCTGACTGTAAACTGCCCGGTCCAAATATGTGAATGAAGGAAGATATGAATAAAAATGCATCTGGTTGCAAACTGCCCGGTCCAATTTGTGATGAGAGATGTTTTCTCTTTGTTGTACTGTTGAGCCATGTGCCCAAAGGAATTTGTCATCGGTATGGTTTGGCATATGATTCCTAAGGGACAAAGAGATGCATGGCAATCTTTCTTTGCAGTGCCTCGTGAATCCATGAGACCATTCATACGAGGTTGCATAGGAGTGGGTGCTGACTTGGCTTCCCGTTGTCTACGTTACTTTGCCGAGGCTGATGTCTCCCTTCCTTGTTCAAGTGGAGATTAATAAAGTTACTCACACTGATCGGGGAGGGATCAAGTATATATTTAACTTGGTCATGTGATCTGTGAATCATGTGCTGTAACTGTGATTTAACTAGTCTATGCCTCCCAGTTGCAGGTGATGTTTCCCAAATCCCAAGATCAAAAAGAGAACGGAATTGCTAAGGGCGTCCGTAATGGCTAGCTATTTAGCTGGCTATCATGACATGTACATGAAAAAATAGGAGAGAGAGGAATCACTAGCGATGAACAAATAACTAGTCTATTTCACATATTTTAAGAATATGAGAGAGGGACATATAGGCTCAATGGTACAAAAATGTATGAAATAATCTTCATTTTTGCCTTTCACCTCCACGTCAACTAGCTACGTAACTATCACCATTGCGGACGCTCTAATACTTAAATTCTAGTCTTAGCTACAAATCAGCTAGCTTCTTCCTACTGATTGCTCACTCATGGCTGTAACAGTGGTTACTTTCTTATGTTCTGAAAAAACCTGAAAAAAATGTCTATAACAATCATACTCCTTGTCTGCATGATCGCAGCAACCGTATCAGTACCATCCGTACTGATGAATATAGCGAGAGATCAACGATTCATTATAATTTTATTTTATTTTTCGTTTGTGTGTGAGAGGGTACAATTACTCTTGAAGAGACGGTGATCAAGATGAGGTTGAAATGTCCGGCATCAAGATTCATTATTTGCCCATTCCCCTTGACTATGTAATAATGATGGACATAAATGAAATGAAATCATGACTAATGGAACATGGAGAACCAAAACACGATGGATATCCTGTACTCCTATAAAGATAAACTCCACTAGAAATTTCTCTCAACATGCTAGCTATTTACGTTAACAATCTACTCAACTATCCACTAGAAGTTGTAATTATAACCAACAAATTTCTCTTTATCCACTAACATGCATTTAGTTCACAATGATGTATCAAACAATAATTTAAAATATATTTTTTTAAATTATCTGAAATCCTCACGGCAACGTGCGGAATATTTACCTAGTATGAACAAAACAGAAGTGCTCAACCCTTTTCTTTATATATACACTCATTATTCTCGCCATTGGCATTGGAGCTAAATTTGCAGGATTAAAACGGAAAAAGGCTTATTACAAAATGAAAGAAGGCGATGACAGGAATTTCAGACTCTCAAAAAAAAGGAAAAAAAAAACAGGAATTTCAGAAACACAGTTCTGATCCCTTAACTTCAGTGGAAGAGCAAGAAAGCAACGGCAGCAGTTTCAGAGAGCCAGGTAACACTCAAAATTTTTTTCTGCGATTTGTTTTCTAACGCTTTCGTTAGGAGAATCTAATGCTTTGGGGCTCATCGAAAGACTTTGCCCATGAGTTTGGTGCAAAGAAGTCAAAGATGACAAGGCAACGTGATTAGTGGGGACCCACGTTCTCATTGAAAAATTAACGGCTTTCACTGTCGTTTCATACTTTATTTATTTTTAACGTTCTCATTGAAAAGTTAACGGCTTTCACTGTCATTTTATATTTTATTTATTTATATATGCTTCCACTGTGTCCTTGTGTAGTATCATTGTTCATTCCATTGCACATCTTGACACCTCCTCAAGCATCATCTCATATAGGTATGTCAAGAAAGCTGGTAGGCTCGATCACCGCGTAGTGTAATAAACACACAAAAAATCCACAAATGAACTCATCAAACGTGTAAATGGGGAAATCATTCATAAGAAAAATTTTTATGATGCAATCATTTTTTGAGAGTATAATTTAGGATAGCACTAATGTAGGAGGATGGATATGGGACCGTTGGAGGGTGAATTGTGTTGATGAGCCTTAATTTGACCTAGAAAATTGGATAGGGGAACATTCATCAAAAAGTTTCATTTCGTGAGGCATCTACCAGCTCTAGCTTTTGCACTATAGTGGACCTAGAGAAAAAATAAGATAAATATTACAAAAAAGAAGATAAATGCTTTCAACAGCTTTCAATACGAGGGTAAGAGAAATTTCTTTACTATAGTAGGATAATAGTGTCCCAAATATGTGCGACAGGTAAAGCTGAAGCTCAATAGGTGAATAACATGTAATTGATGAAGAGGTTAGTTTAATTAAAATAAAAAATATCCAATCTTGATAGTTCCTTTTGCAACGATGGTTCCTAGCAATACCCCATCAGCCTCGAATTGGATAAGCGAATGAAGGAAATTAGTTGATCGATGCACGCTGCCTACCATCATTTATTAACTGTTCATAACGGTTCACTTTAGAACTAGATAGGGTGCCAATATATCCCTTAGCTTTATGAACAAATTATTTGAGAATATATAGATTTGAACTTTCCCATGAGGTGCCAATATTGAAAGCATTGCAATCAGATGACAATGTGGCTCTTGTGTTCTCTTCTTATCCTTGTTTTAAAGTCTAGTTGTGATCTTGCTCCAGTCCTATCAAAACTAAGGAGAGCTTACCCTTGATCTATTTGAGTATTTTTTGCCATTTTGGCTTAAAAAAACTACCCTTTCCATGTGAATTTGGCCCATGTGTTTGGAGTTATCTATGATTTTAACATGTACTTTTGAAACATTTTATTTTTTATTTTTTATTACAGAAGAGCTCCTTCAACGCCTAGGGATTGACTTGGACAAGAGTTGACTCAACATGAAATCGATTTGCAGATATTTCAAATCTAAGCAAACTGTAAATAGTTACACATGCGTACTTAGTAATTAACTATTGATGACCTGGAGGGTTAGAATAAAGTATAGTCTTAATTTTCAATTACTTATTTGCTTTTAGTTAATTAAGTGCCAAACTACAGCAAGCAATGGCTACAAATTTTAAAAATTCAAGGTACAATCACAAAAAAAGTGTTTCAAAGTTCATCTTAAAGCTCTGCGGGGGGGGTGGGGGGGGGGGGGGTGTAAGAATACTAATATCCTAATTGACTAGTGAGGCAAGTAGACCATCAGTTTCAAAGTTAGTCTTTATCTATAAAGACTTTTACATTGAAAGGATAATAAAAAAACTAGAAAGCCATTTCATCATAAAAGGATATGCAGTTAAAAGTTTTATAAAGGAGGAGTTTCTATATTTATTTTAACAAATCCAGTAAGTGAGTGGCAAAGATACTTGCCGGATAATAAAGGGCCAAAAACAAATTAAAAATAAATAATAAAAAAATAATTGAAAGGGAAGTTTCCGACCACGTTGTCTTCCTCGGTTCCTCCTGTCTTCCCCCTTCCTCTTCTCCTCCGCCTCTCGCCAGGAGGCGAAGACGATAACCACCGACGACGTGCTCCCCCACATGCTCCAGCGATCCGTTCCCATTTGCAAGACCCAATCCAAGCCCCGAGCAATCACCAAACCTGGCCGATTAGATTTCCACCCTCACATGGAGGAAAAATCCAACCTTGGCATGTGATGACCTCCTCTTTAAATCCCCGCAAGAAATCGATCAATCAATCCAAAAGCGAGCAGGAAAACAGAGCAATCCCGTTGCTTAGCGTCCTCGCCTTGCCGTTGCCTTCTCTCCTCCGTTCCCCGGCGCGCGTAGGCCCCATAAACCTCCGCTAAAGCTGCTTTGTCACGCCCAATTCGTCAGCCATTCCCCAAGATTCCCCCATAGGCGAGGGTTCCCGGCGCCGAGATCCAATCTTTTCAGTTGTTCGGTTTCAATCGGTGTAAATTCCTCCGGAAAGTTGCCAGGAATCGCCGCCCCCTGGAGTTTGGAAAAGGTTTCCATTTCTGGCCGGTCGTCGAGCGTTGCCACGTTTTGCCGAGGAAAGGCAGGGCGTCCGTTCGGTTACGGTCGGTTCTTGATCCGGGGAGGGACCGCCACCGCCGCCGACGAAGGCAATGCAGCCGGACCCGCAAGGCCCGGGCAGGGGGAAGGCGGGCGGCGCCAATGCGCACGTGCGGCTGCCGCCGCCGGTGACGATGGCGGGGTCGGGCGGGCGGCCGGCGTCGGTGCTGCCGCACAAGACGGACAACGTGCGCGACCACTACCGCATCGGCAAGAAGCTCGGGCAGGGGCAGTTCGGCACCACGTACCAGTGCGTGGGCAAGGCGGACGGCGCCGAGTACGCGTGCAAGTCCATCCCCAAGCGCAAGCTGCTGTGCCGCGAGGACTACGAGGACGTGTGGCGCGAGATCCAGATCATGCACCACCTCTCCGAGCACCCAAACGTCGTCCGCATCCGCGGCGCGTAC
>JAKNSH010339882.1:0-10483 GCA_027790015.1 Cymbopogon flexuosus
ATTAAGGTTTTTTTTTCCTCAAATGATGATTTCGTTTATAACAAATTTTGCTAAAGCTAACATTGGCACTAAATAGAATGGCTTATATTTCATTATAAATTTTATAAGTCATATCGCATTATATTCCAAGATCCAACATTACAACTTAGGTTCACATCAATAACCATTTGGCCTTTACTTGATCCATTAATTTATCTTTTCTCAATCATATATTAACGAATAATTGTATTTTATTTGGATTAGTATTTCATGGTGGAAGCCTAGTTTCCTTGTATGAAAAAAAAGAGGAATTGGTTTGGGCAACAGATAAATGACGTCCATTATATTTTCTCCTTGTGGCATTGACTTAAGTCTCTTGTTTTCGTCAGCTTCCACAAAAAGCAGTGGATATAGTTGCTGTACGTCAAAAGCTTTTGTCTCAGTATGACATTCTTCAGAGTCGTCTTAAGGAACTGAAACAGTTTGCTCAAAAAGAGGTTTATTTCTTTAATCACTGTTGAAATTAAATATTCTGTGACAAGGGTTGTGGATATCTATATGTAATCATCAAAAACTGTTTCTTTTAAGGTGTGGATGCTTGCGCGAATGTGTCAGTTGGATAACAAGATAGTAGCAGTTGGTGAACCATCTTATCGGTAATGTGCAAGAAGTTGCAGTAAATCTTGTATCATACAATATTAATTGTGATAGTGCATCAACATCACACTTTCGGTTATTAGAAGGTTTACTTTTTTTTACTACTCTCTATTTTAAATTACAAGATGTTTTCAGTTCTGTAGATATTTTGATTTTACTAAGTTACTAGACATAACTTATATCTAAGTACATAACGTAAGCTATATATCTATAAAAAGTCAAAACATCTTATAATTTGGAATGAAGGGAGTACTAAAAAATATTTTCTGGCACAAACTAATTTCCAGCGCTAGACGAGGTAGAGTAAAGAGGGTACGGGAAAGCTTGGAAAGCACACTCTTGGCAAGGATTGAGCTAATGGAAAGTTATGCAAAAGTAATCAACAAAACAGTACATTGAACTGCCATCCATACATTTTCACCTTTAAATCGAACTGATGTAGTGATCATGCTATCGCAGCTGTGTTCAATGATTGAAATTGAAGTTGAGATGGACTCTGATGTTATAGCTGCTGAAGCGGCAAGTAGTGCAGTAAGTAGTTTCTGTGTCCTGTTGATCCATGCAGTAAAGTAGGCTAAATATGATCATTTCTTATTTAATCCTGACCGATGGTTTTCAGGAGAGAATATCAGAGCAGATACAACAACTAATGGAGATCGATAGTCTTGAAGAGGCAAGCATTTCCTTTGGTTATATAGTTGCCTTAGATGATTTTTATCAGAAAGATCTAACATTTTCTTCTGAAACTAATTCAGCAATGGCGTATACAAGCTGAGGCTAATGATGAAGCAGAAAGGCTTCTTAGTTCAGATTCCTCAGAAACAGTTGATGCTAGACGTGTGATGTAGTTTTGTTAATGCCCAGGCATTTTATTTCCTGTTAGATGTTTATCTCTCTTCAATGTGAATGTTCTATCAAAGTACAAACAAAACTTTAGTTAGGCTTCTCAGGGATTGCTACAGAAAATTAGAGAAATATTTGCAAAATAAAACAGAATATTGGTTGGAACTGTGTAATAAAACTAAAGATTATTGGTGGTTATTGCATTACTTCCACTGGAAAATATTAAGACACATTCTCACAGCATTTCTCTTAGCAGTTATTTCATTTGGCGACAGTGTCCCCCAAACACTAATTTTCTATGATCTCTTGAGGTCCATACCATTTTGAAGGAATGTTGCTACAACGAAATTCCTATTATGTCTGGCTCGAGTCGATCGGTGGACCTGTGTACTTGTCCGGTAATCCGGTACACGGACCAAAATATAATGATATATACAGCTAAATGTAGCAGCATGTCATAACCATATGCTATATGTACAGTACATGCGTAGGCTTCAAATTGTGCCATGCCCAAATTATAAGTCGATTTGACTTTTTTTAATATAACTATTTTGCTATGCATCTGGATATAATAATAATATGTCTAACTCCAGATATATAGTAAGATGGATAAACCAAAAAAATTCAAAGGGACTAATAATTTGGAATGGACGGAGTAGTATATAGAATTCATAAATCACAAACACACACACACACACCCCCCAAAGATCGAATCAAATCAAACATTGTAAGCTGTGTTCGATGAATGGAAAATAGAAAGTAAAAAAAAAAAAAATCCAATTTGTTGCAACAGCCGATGGAGGCCCAATGGTCTGGATTATGAAAAAAAAAGAAGCAAAAGCACAC
Organism: Cymbopogon flexuosus; assembly: GCA_027790015.1. Classification (NCBI taxonomy): domain Eukaryota; kingdom Viridiplantae; phylum Streptophyta; class Magnoliopsida; order Poales; family Poaceae; genus Cymbopogon; species Cymbopogon flexuosus. The sequence goes on from JAKNSH010339882.1 coordinate 2,326, forward strand.
AGGCATGGAAAAACTGAAAAAAGATACAAAAAATGGGGGCATTCCGAGAATTGAACTCGGGACCTCTCGCACCCTAAGCGAGAATCATACCACTAGACCAAATGCCCTCTGTTGGTTTATCTCTATCTATACATAAAATATATAAATGAACACGAAATGAACTTCCAAGGCCAATGTGCCAACAATTTTCCATCCACAATATAAATGACACTATTCTCGGCTGAGCGTAAACGGACGGCTGAGATGATCTCTCACAGCTCCTCACTTTCATTTCATCCCACTGCTTCGTTTCGTTTCGTCCTCTGTCCTCCCCACCGGCTGGCCTCCCATGGAGCCCGACGCCGCCCAAAACCCTAGCGCCAACCCCGTGCCGCCGCCCATCTCCGCATACTACCAGACGCGCGCGGAGCACCACGCGGTCGTCTCCAGCGACTGGCTCGCGCACGCGGCGGCCGCCGCCTCGGCTTTCCCGGTCGCCGATGGGGCCGACGCGGCCGCCGCCACGCCGCCCCCTCCGTCCCCCGGGGCCGCCGGCGTCATCGAGGAGTTCAACTTCTGGCGTCGCAAGCCCGAGGCCGCGGAGGCGGTGGCCGCCATCATGGCGCTCGCCGCTGTCATCCGTTCCAGCAGGGCCACCACCATGATGGAGCTCGAGATCGAGCTCAAGAAGGCGTCTGATAAGCTCAAGGTTGGTAACCCCGCTCGATTTCACCTGCTCGGCTGCTCCTCCGTCGTTCCCGCTTGCTGTGGTGCTAGTGTATATTCTTTGGTGATCAGCACGATTCGCTGAGCTGTTCTTGCATTATTTTTTCTTTGTGCTGATGCCTGATGGCTTATCAGTTAGGGAACTTTCTGCCATCATGTTAAGCAGGATAGTGAATCAAAATTCCGTTTGCATAAAAGTGGCTCAAACCATAATTAACAGTTTTGCCGTAGTTTTTTTAATGGCACTATCCCACGTCGTTTACCATGCTCTGAATGTCTTAGTATATAGTAGTTGATTGAATGACAGTCTGGAAAGCCAAACGTTTGATTGCTATAATCATTGTAATACACAAAAGCCCTCATATTTTGCTGTTATACTCGAGGTTACTTACCCCAGCATGACACCTTGTGATGTGTGCACATCCATTCCTGAACTGTAATGTCACCTCTTGTTTTTTGCACTGTCTTAATTAATATCTTCTACCAACTTATTGTATCATAATTCTTGGAGTTTCGATTTATCCTTGGGAATGACATATCATTCATTGTGCTGCTCCTGGTTCTGGATTAAATTTTGTGTGTACTTTCTATCTATGGGAATTGACACTAACAAATGCCTATGCATTTCAGTCCTGGGACGCTACATCCATTTCTCTTTCTGCTGCTTGTGATTTGTTTATGCGGTTTGTAACGAGGACCTCACATCTAGAGCATGAGAAGTTTGATGCAGCAAAGTCACGCCTAATTGAGCGAGGAGAAAAATTTGGAGAGATATCTTTAAAGGTTATCCACATATCCAAAACCTCCGTTTTCTGTACAAGAATGTATGGCTTTGTACTAATGCTCCGTTTTTTTCAGGCTCGCAAGACAATTGCAATGCTTAGCCAGGATTTCATTTATGATGGGTGTACTATACTTGTCCATGGGTATTCCAGGGTAGTGTTGGAAGTTCTAAAGCTTGCTGCATCGAATCGCAAGCTCTTCCGGGTACTATGCACAGGTATAGTGATTTAGTTGCAAGATGTGATAATCTATTTCTACACAGATACCTTGACAATGGCATACACATACATTGCATCCAGTTCTATATTTTAAATGTGTTGCCTAGGCATCTGGGCGGATCCAAATTTCATTGGGGCCTAGTTATGCCTTTTCACCTAGGCAATGAGCAACGACGGAGTGACCCAGGGGCGTGGTGGGGCGCCCGCCCTAGCTACTGGCGTGGTTGCTGTAGACCCCCAGAGCCCCACTTCTTCCTTAGCTCCGGCCTGCTGAGTGCCTGATGGAGACTGCTAGAGCTTCCTCGGCTGTGTCATGGAGGAGCCAATAGCGATAGGAGGTAGAAGAAGATGATGATGGTAACGAGCCTATTTCTCTCACTCTGTTCAGCCCAACAACAGCCCATTGGATGGCCCAACGATTTCCCAATCGAAAGCGCAGTCAGTTCTCGGATTGGTAATCTCCAACCCCAATCGGCAACTCCGACCCCAGTCCGGCAATCCGCATCGAGGCGGCCGGGCACTGCGCATGGAAGCCGCCGCCCACTACCAGGGTGCCAGCCGCGGAGGCGCCCCCCATGCCTCCAGCAGGCGAGCAGCCAAACCGGTGTGTCATCCCTCAGCTATCCCATGGCTGCATGGAGCGAGCAGGATCGGTCGGACGGTGGCCAGCTGGAGCAGAGTGGAGAGCGATCAGCAATAGAGAGGGGTAGCAGCTCCGCAAGCAGCTGGATTTGGCCATGGCTGACATGCAAGTAGAGTAGAGCCAAAGGTGTGTTTTTCTCCATGAAAAATCCGTTTGAGTTAGGAACCTGAATGAATACACCTATTTTCATATAAATAAATGTTTTTTATAGCAATTCTAAAAATCTCACGTTAAGTCCCACTAGCAGCTTGCACATGATAAACCAATGTGCTAATAATAGTCAAATGATATCTGAATTTGTAGTCTTAATAATTGTATTCACCACGAAAACGCTGCTTTTGGGTGAGCGTGATTTATGGTTGTGTGGTACCCTTCCTAAGCATGGTTACGTTTAGTGCTTTTGATTACCATGTAGCTTCTGTATAGGGTTCACCCCAGCTAAAAAAATTCCTGGCTCCGTCATTGGCAATGAGGTGTACCCAACTCGCCTTGGGTCACCTTGTCATTTTTGAAACCATGATTACATGAAAGTGCATCAAAATGGTTGGAACTAAATTACTTGTTTTTTGGGTATATTCTTATCATTAGCTGATGTGTAGTTTTCATTATGATACATATCACTCTGAAAGTCTGAAGTTCTTACGTCAAATTTTGACTCCCATGTTTTTCTAGTTGCTTCCCACATGGTTATAGCTGTTAGTTGTTACATGTAGGCAGATGACTGTGTGTTACTGCCAACTTCATAGGACTTGGAGTTCCATGCTACTTGAATAGGGGATTGAACTTTATGCACCCTGTACGAAGAGAGGAAGAGTCCTTTATAGTGCAACTGTTAAGGAAGGCCTGTATCATCTATAATCTGTTTTGATTTGTGATTTTACATTTTACGTTCTGGCTTAGTGCTGTTCTTGCTTCTGGCAGCAATAGGAAGCATACATGCATCCATCTATTAGTCCATTCGTATGTGTCTGAACCCTAATAATGGCAATTTCTGTTTATTATTTATTGAACTGCAGAGGGCAGGCCAGACAGAACTGGTTTAAGAATGTCAAATGAACTTGCAGCATTAGGCATCCCTGTTAAGGTTCTAATTGATTCAGCTGTTGCTTATTCCATGGATGAAGTTGACATGGTATTTGTTGGTGCTGATGGGGTTGTTGAGAGTGGAGGCATAATCAATATGATGGGCACTTATCAGATAGCTCTTGTGGCTCATAGTATGAACAAACCTGTTTATGTGGCAGCTGAAAGTTACAAGGTAATGTATGCTATGATAATGTACTTCAATAACATATTACCATTACTTCACGCATGTTTTTGCTTTGCATCATTACTTCACTCTCGTAGTTAAATAATATATTAGCATCCATCAATAGTTTTGGAATGCAACGAATTTATTAATGAGATACAATGTTACTTCCTGAATACTGAATACATGATATAAAATCTATTAGAGAATGTTTATAACCTTTAAGATTATTATTTTCAGTTATTAGCTTATTACATGTTGTGTTGATGTTGGAAGTTAAAACCTTTTAGCTATTAGTATGATACTAATACAAATGGGGTGTATTTTGATTGCCAATTTGTCATTCTAACATGAAATTGCTGCATGCAATTATCCTCTGATAATGTTGCCTACTTCTTACCTTTGCAGTTTGCTCGGCTATACCCCTTGGATCAAAAGGACATGACGCCAGCTCACCGACCAATTGATTTTGGGGTCCCAGTACCCACTGGCGTGGAAGTGGAGACATCTGCAAGAGACTACACACCTCCCCAGTATCTCACACTTCTCCTGACTGATCTTGGTGTTCTGACACCGTCTGTTGTTAGCGATGAGCTCATCCAATTGTATCTATGATCTCTGCTGTGGATGCTGTCTTTTCAATGGCATGTAACATACTGCAGTTGGATCCATGGTTTGTCCTATCAGTTTTGCCTATGATGTATGCCTGCCTTTATGGTTCTGATGCAATGTTTAGAAGAATTTATCAGAATAATTATGATGGAAGTTAACAATTGTCAGAGCTTAAAGTACAACAGTTGATGCGAATCTGCCCCAGACCATTTTCAGTAATAAACTACGTTCAAAAAAAAATTTCAGTAATAAACCTATTTGTAGGACATACTTTAGAATTATGGATCTCAAACAGTAATGGGACACTTACAAGTGTAAATGTACTTCCACAGCAGAATATGAATCCATGTATTGCTGGAAATATAATTTACATAAGCTATTAGCTGAACAGGCGAAATGTTGATAGCTTCAGCTGTCTGTAGTATGCAATTTGAATAGAGTTGAATGGAATGGAAGAGTAACAGATGATGTCTACAACATTGAAGACGAACAAGGATGGATGCTGGTTTCTTAAGTTGCCAAATTGTGGCAGACTGGCTCTACATTATCACTAGGTAACACCATTGTCACTCTTCAATGGTACGGCAGTCTAAGATACTAAGAGCATCTCCAACTGTTGCTAATTCCACTTGCTATCTAAAAAATTTGACAAAAGATGCAAAAAAACTATCTCCAACAGTTTGGTATTCCCACTTGCCAAATTGCTTCGCTTACCAAAATCCAGTCCCGTGCGCGTAGCTTTCCGCGGCGCGGAGGCAATTGCCGCCGGCATGTATGTACTTTTCTACGTACGTACATGCCGCCGGTGCCGCCCCTTCCACCGCCGGCGGCCAAACGCTGACACTTTGTTCGCTAACCTATCCCATTGGATGCGTCTCGTCGAGACGAGTCCGTTGGTGCTACTCTTGTCGCCGGAAAGTTCACCGCCGGCGAGCTACGGCAGGTCAAAGGGTTGCCCCGGTGAGCTATGTGATTTTATTTCTCTTTCTGGGTCCTGATGTAAAATACCCAGACACATAATTTTAAATATATAGCCTTAGTTGTATTGTTGAAAGTCCAGGGTTCCTGATGCAAAAGTTCGCTTAGCAATTTGGCAAGTGTTTTTTAGCAAACTGTTGGAGATGATACATTATTTTACTTGCCATATATTTTAGTAAGTTGCCAAATGACGAAATTTGACGAGTGATTTTTAGCAAACTGTTAGAGATGCCCTAAGAGCATCTCCAGCAGTTTGCTATAATGACTTGGCATCTTCAAATTTTTGCCAAATCTTGAATTTTCGTGGTCCAGTAGCTTGGCAAAAGCGTTTGGCATTTGTTGGCGCTTGGCAAACCGAGGGTCCCCGCGCGCATATATGCGCGGCTCTAGCGACTTGGCAAATCGCACTCCCGCGTCGTGGAAAGATACTCGGTGACTTGACATCGACTGTCCGGCTGTCTGTGCTTCACGTTTGGACGTGCATGGCACCTGAAAATATACCCGGCGTGCATGGTACTGTGCTTCAGAGATCAATGTTCCTGTCGGCGTGCAGATGATTCCAGCCGGATTTGACAAGGATGGTTGCCGGCTTGACTTGACAGATGATCCTGTCGGTGTGAAAACTTTTGAACACATACAATTCTCACAGCTCCATCACAGCGGCTTATCAGTAAAAAAAAAATCACTACGAAATAAGAAAGTTGAGGTTTGAACAGTAGAAACAATAGTTCGAGGGGTACGCATAATGGTAAATAATTCAAATAAATTAGTACATAGCTAATATAAATCTGGATGACGGTTCCATAGATGCTCTATGTACGAGGAACGCGTGGGAGAGAGAAGGTCCAGATGGATAAAAACCTTGTGTGGGCCTTTTTTTTAAAATTTACCAAGCCCAAAATACCAAACACCTGGAGAGAGCCTCTTTTTTGACTTGCCAAATGGTTTATGGACTTGGCAAAACTCAAAATTTGCCAAGTATTTTTTGCCAAACTGCTGTGCATTTGCACATAGGGGAAGAAGGCCACATAATATTGGATTGTGGCTGTACAACATATTGTAGGAGTATTAACCATCTCTGGTGACTGGCATACTAACAGTCAGCAGACCACTTTCAGTCCAATACACACTGACACCCTCAGAGCTCACTACTTTACAGATCCGCTACTACCTTCCCTGGCAAAAAAGAACCTGGTACTCAGCATCGACACCTATGGGACAATAAGGAACTGAACATAAATAGCAGTAAAGAGACGTCATGTTACTTGACATAGCGCACCTAGTGGAAGAAGAATGAGCAAAATGGGTGTGGCCCAGCAAACATTGCATTGCCATCCACTTGAGACATCCCTTGGTTAGCGATTCCCACGGCCAGTCCATACTAGAGCGAAAATAAAGTAGTGAATATATCAAAAAAATATGAATGACCATATGTTGATGCTACACCTAGACCTAGTTTGGATAATCGTATAGCGCAGCAAAATAAACTAGCAGCATCAATAGTTACTTTTATAGTTTTATCTAATTTGGTTACAATAAAAAAATGACGTACCCAGTGCCATAGGCTCCCGCACTGCGGGGTCTGGAGAACAAATGTGCAGAGGCTGGGGCTTGAACCTGTACCTCTTGGTCACAGGTGGTAAAGCTCTACCGCTTGCACCAGGGCCGCCCTTCTCTAATTTGGTTACAATAATGTTTTCAATTCACGACAATATATGTATACAATGCAGTTTAAAGTGTAAACTAGTTTTTCACAATTCATCAGTGATCAAAGGTAAAAGAAGCTAATCGCCCATCCATTAACTTCCGAAGGTTCCTACGAATCTCACAGATGCATCCGTCTTGCTAAATCAGTTCTGTACAGGGCTATGCGCCTATGCCTGTGGCACTATCCATAATCATAAGGGTAAACCTGCAGGAGTTGAAATCCAATTCAGCTAAACTGGGGAAAGGAAACATTATAACCCAAAAGGCAGACCACCCAAAAGGCAGACCAAAAGGCAGATTGAATTCCATTGTTTGAAAGTGACAAATAACTATAGTGTCAAGCAAAAAATCAGGATCTAAGTAGTTTTGAGACCGGAAGTACAAATCTGATAAATGTTTTGTTTCTCGTTGCTCTAGCATTATAATACAAACAAAATGATTTCCCAATTGGTCACTCCACTACGGTTGTCCTATCTAAAGCAAGACAACAAATTTTCTCTTCAACAAAAAAGTCGGGATTGTACAAAGGTTTTTTCAATGCAAAGCTAATCCTTTTATGCTTTAGTTTGTAAGGAAAACGACATTCAATCCCCCAAATAATTTGCAGCAAAGCTTAGATGGCCCAGTGTCGTTGAAGATAAGTTGGACTGCTGGACTATGATATGCCTACTCCTGAAAGTGATGTAGTTCGTGAATCACAACGAGTATCAATTTGTTGGGACTAATTGGGACATAACTAAAACTTCTTAATTACTACATTCAGTGTTGATAGCTGCTTTATAGAACATTAACACCCAAAGGAATGAAGGAGGCTTAATGCATTGTTTGCTAAATCTCAGTTTCTCCATGCAGGATCATATATTTCAGAGGAGTTCAAATTATGAATGAATATACTTGCCTGGTGTCCATAAGGAAGCAACTTCTAGCAAAACCCTTGACTGATGAGAGCATATTTCAAGCACAAAAGTGCTTCTTGATAGAATATTTCAAAGACTTTGGATCTGATCATAGATGATATTATAATTTATAAACATAAATAAAAGGTAATACAAAAAATTACTATGCGCAAAACAAAAGGTATTATATTTGTGTCAAAGGTGCAAGAACAATGAAAAAATATATAACTGAAACTATACGCATAGTAGATGTGTGAAGAGAACAGGTTAAGCTTTATTTGGCTCTCATAATTTTATCCATGGTCCACGCTGTAGGAAGATTGGAATAACACCTCACTCCCATTAAGGGGGGGGGGGGGGGGGGGGG
>JAKNSH010340066.1:0-11075 GCA_027790015.1 Cymbopogon flexuosus
GACGACTTTACCGAACGGTTGAAGATGCTCATACTTTTGTAATAACTGCATTGCCATATTACATAGTGTAGGTGCAATTGAGCTGGTTTTAGAAAAAGCTAGAAAACTGAATTGCGATTAAACAAACTATAAAAGCGCTAAAGGCATAATGAGATTAGCTTTTGTGTGGTTTGGTGTACCGATCGAGAAACTAAAATTTTCTTGCACATATCAATAGGTAGAAACCAGAAACAAGAAGAGAAGCTTTTAAACAAAAACAAAACAAAAATTAGAAGCTACATCTGAAACAAACGAGTCCTAAGTCAGCCACTATATATATACTGTGATGATGAACAAAGCTTCTCTTAAGCTGGGGGGAGAAGAAATGGAGACCAGCAGAAGCGGGAAAGACTAGCGCGGCGGCACATAACGTGGGGGGTGGGGGTGCAGTCAACAACCGAGAGCTGAGCTGAGCTGAGCTGAGCTGAGCTTTGGCTTCTCTCCCCAATCATCGTCAGCACTGCGCAGGTGCGAGGCGAAGCACCGGCAAGGCAGAGCCACCGCAGATACGGTGACGGCGCCCGACAGCCGCTACCAGCACAGGCCGGTTGGTTACTCGAAATGGTAAACCGCCGCTTGACGGTATATATGCACGGCACGCGCACAGTCCCCCCCGCGTCCTGGACTCCCTGGACCTGAAACCTCCCGATCTCTAGTCTGGTCCGCACCGCCACCGGCATCTCACATGCCGCCGTCGCCGCCGCTGCGCTGCAAGGCTCTCTGGTGCTGGGTGCTGGCAGCAGCAGCCAGCATCCAAAAAAACCAAATCATTCGGCCCCGGCCGGCCGGACCGGACCCCCTACCACACCATGGCACATCCATCAGTCATTCACTCCAGTCCATCATCTCTCTTCGGCTTTCCCATCGCTCTCGCTCTCGCTCTCGCGCGTCCCTGTCTGCAGGAATCCACTTCGATTCAAGCCACACCACAATGCTGTCTGCTGGGCTGCATAAAAGCAACTCTTCCTTCCTTCCCCGTCGCGCTATCTACTTCTCAGTTCTCAACCTCATCTCAGCTCCAGCCTCCAGCAGCTCTAGACTCTCCCTAGCTAGAAGAGAGGAAGAAGCGAGCGAGAGTCGCAGTCAGTCACAGAGGCCGTGCTCTGCAGTCTTGGAACGAGCCGGATTCCAAGCTCTGCACACACGAAAAAGGAGGACGCCAGGTAATTGGTCAGTTCGTCTTTTCAGATTCTTCTTTCTTCTTCTTCTTCTTAATCTCTAATTCGCCGCTTATGTTCTCGCGTTTCTTAATCTATAATATATATATACATATACTGCACAGCTGTTTCTTTTTCTTTTTTTGGGTGAGATCTGATATGATACTTTCACCTTCATCCGTCCATTCTCACCGAACAATTTTAACTTTACACTTGATAGAAAAGCTCGTCTATTACTTTGTTGTTGTTTTTTTTAAGAAAAAGAGCTCCTCTATTAGTAATTTAATGAAGGATCTCATCTCCATTGTTCTTGCCATAGATTGCGATTTTAATACGACGCTACATATTAATAAAAAAAGAAAGAACCTTTCCACTGTGTTAGTTTTTTTTTTCTAGGAAATTCCACTGTGTCTGGTTGCTGCTCTTGAGCAGGCAGGCAGAGTAGGTGCTTCTCCCCTTGCAAGTATGTGGTGTCCACACGTCTATCCTCCTTTGTTTTCTTCCCTCTTTCTTTATCCAATAACTGTTCATGTTCTTCCACTCCACAGTTCACATGCTCTGCTGTCCCAGATCCATGTAGTATGTACCTAGCCGTAGGGCCTGCCAATTTTTTTTTTTCTTGTTGGCATCGAACACTACAGGTTTTTCTTTTATTTTTTTCCATTCATTAAACGGAGCAGGAAAGGACAGTCATAGCATGGACAGAGAGCAAAGCAGAGATGAGTGAGTGACACAGGCTTGCTCCATTTGAGGTCAAATAAAGGTTGCTGTGTGCTGCAAGATCCTGGGCAGGAGACGTCATTGTTTACAGTTTTTTCCCTCCATTGACAGCTGCATAAATAAAAGTTGCCAACAATTTCATCATATGCTTGCCTTCTTTTGAGTTCCCATGCACGTCCCTCTGCTCCTTGCAGCTCATGCTGCTTGCGTTCTTGTATGTTCTTGCAGCGTGCACTCTGATTGAATCGAACACAAAGTGATTGGCTGCTCATCGATGGTTGTGGTGGTGATCTGAGCGATGAACCAGTTTGTCCCTGATTGGAGCAACATGGGAGACACCTCCAGGCCGCTCGGGTGAGCATCACTAGCTCTCTGATTCCTTGATTGATTGATCTATAGAGATCATGATGAAGCAGAGACATCTTTTCATCGATCGATCAATTGATTTCATCTTTCTACGAGATGGAGGGAGGGATTACCCAAGATACAATTGTGCTGTGTTGTTGCGTGCAGCGAAGACGATGACCTCATTGAGCTTCTCTGGTGCAATGGCCATGTCGTCATGCAGAGCCAGAGCCACCGGAAGGCGCCGCCGAGGCCCGACAAGGCGGCCGCCGTGGTGGCGCCGCCTCCGGCCCCCGCGCCGGTGCCGCAGGAAGACGAGGGCGGCCTCTGGTTCCCCTTCGCTCTGGCCGATTCGCTCGACAAGGACATCTTCTCGGACTTCTTCTACGAGGCGCCGGCACCGGCACCGGCAGTGGTGGCTGCGGCGGCACCGGCGGCGCCGGTGGCCTCTGGTGGCACCGGCACCGAAGCCGCTGCCGCCGGCAAGTCGTGCAGAGACGATGCTCCAGCGGAGGCCGACAGGCGCGTGGCGGCGTGCCCGGTGTCGGAGAACCCATGCGACCTGATGCCGCCGCCCAAGTCGACGCCCGCGTCCTGCTCCAGGCAGCAGACGACGCTGAGCCTGCCCAACGGCGGCGGCGGCGACAATGCCTGCGACCTCTCGGACCTCGTCGTCCGCGCGGGGAAGTCGGCGGCGGAGGCCGGCGGCGCGTCGTCGATGCTGAGCGCGATCGGGTCCAGCATCTGCGGGAGCAACCAGGTGCTGGTGCAGCGCGCGGTGGGCGGCGGCGCGCCGGGGAGCGCGAACGCGAACGCCGTGCGCGGCGGCAGGGGCAACGAGGCGTCCTCGTCAGGGCGGTCCGACTACTGCTTCGGCACCGCCGCCACCACCACCACCACCACCACGACCGAGCCCACGAGCACCAGCAACCGGAGCAGCAAGCGCAAGCGGCTCGACACCGAGGACTCGGAGAGCCCCAGCGAGGTCTCGCTCCCGTCTCTCCTTCTCGACGACGAATGCCTCGTCGGTTTCTTGATTGTTTAATAATGCGTTGGCCCGGCATTGCTACGACGATGCAGGACGCGGAGTCGGAGTCCGCCGCCATGCTGGCGCGCAAGCCGCCGCAGAAGATGACGACGGCGCGGAGGAGCCGCGCCGCCGAAGTGCACAACCTCTCGGAGAGAGTGCGTGACGACGACGACTCCTTGCTAGCTGTTGCCTCTTTGAACAGTCGACGGCAGTCTCTGACATGGATGTTTTTGTTCGCAATGGTGCAGAGGAGACGAGACAGGATAAACGAGAAGATGAGAGCCCTGCAAGAGCTCATACCTCACTGCAACAAGGTTAGACTGCAATGGACAAAGCAGCAGTAGCTCCATTATCACTTTCATCTCATAACCTGTGGACACTGCCTGTGGACAGTGTTTTATACAGTAAATAAATCAGTAGTAACAATCTTGTTGTTATTATTGCATTACGTGAACGAAGCAGACGGACAAGGCGTCAATGCTGGACGAGGCGATCGAGTACCTCAAATCGCTGCAGCTGCAAGTGCAGGTCAGTGAGACAGCGACGACCACGTCCTCCCTCGCCGGCCGTGCAAGTGTGCAAGTCGTCCGTCGTCACTAACACTAACCGCAGGCAACATGCATGCAGATGATGTGGATGGGCAGCGGCATGGCGGCGGCGCCGCCGGCGGTGATGTTCCCCGGCGTGCACCAGTACCTGCCGCGGATGGGCATCGGGATGGGCCCGGCGGCGGCGATGCCGTCCATGCCGCGGCTGCCGTTCATGGCGGCCCCGCAGACCGTGGTGCCCACCAACGCGCAGGTGAACGTGAACCCGGTGCCGGGCTACCGGGGACACCACATGCCGCCGGCGGTGGGCATCACGGAGCCGTACGGCCACTACCACCTCGGCGTCAACCACCTGCAGCCGCCGCCGTCGCAGGTCCGGCGCGTCCCCTGCTGGCTTTTCATTTCTTTCTCTATAATGTGTGTTCCTGACAAGTTTGCGCAGCACTACGCGCAGGGCGTGGGCTACTACCCGCCGCCGCTGGAGGCGAAGGCCGTGCAGCAGCAGACTCCAGAGCTCCATCACGTGCCGGGCCCCGGCGCCACCGCCAAGCAGAGGAGTAGAGGACCAGGTACGGTGCCATGATGCTCTGCTGTCTGCTCTTCTCCTCATCTGCTTCTGGGATCACAGGTTCACAGCAACCAAGGTAGCCGTTGGTTTCGACATGTTTGGTTGGTCATTGCAGCATTGATAGAAAGTTAGAAACTGGTCCTCTGTGTACCACCAACCAATAATTAATTTTTTTTGGAGCTTTATTAACGAGAAGAAAAAAAGGAAAAGAAACAACGTAAAGCAACCCTAGTGGCTGTCCAATTTCAGATACAAAAACAGTGTTATGCTAGATATAGATGATCTAGCGTTGGTGGTTGGTATTGGTACATTTTTGGGCCCCAATGGAAGCACTAGAATGAGATCAGAACTGAACTGCTGGGGCCTTCTCTTTTCGCTCCTCCTGTAGACGAATATATTGTTCGCTTGAGTGTCTACACGGTTTGCATCGTCTTTGAGTTCGGTTCGTGCCGAATAATAAACTTTGAGTTAACTTTCAAGAAAAAAGTACTTCTTAGAGTTCGATTCCATCCCTCAACGTGTAAAGAGAGATCGAGGGACAAGGTACGATACAGTTTATTTGACGGCGCAATGGAGTGGAGCTACTATTAGAGTGAAATCAGACGAGTTAGAGTGAGATTACGTGGCTCAAGGTTTGCCACATCTAGTGCTATGCTAGATCGTTTTGTGGGACCCATGTGGTAGTCAAAACTAAAGAATCTTTTTTTTTTTCCTGTCTCCTCACGGTCAGCCCTCAACGATCCTAAATATATGGTACCCGAACCTAAATAGATGGTACAGCTCCATTCTCTTAAAGTTTAAATGGAGAAATGCCTTTTGACTAATCCCCACTGGAATATAGTACTCCTAGACAACTTTGTGTTGTTTGACTAGTAAGTAATGATTCGCGTGGAGAAGCTGCTCCAAGGAGTGTTGTCGAATAACCTCTGATTCTTAGTTCCAGCTCTCCTTAATTAATTCTTTGATAGTGTGATTCTAGTCAGCGAGCAGTGTGGAGGAGGTACAAAGTGATTTAGGTGAGAACTGAATTTAGAGTAGCGAAAAAGCAGGGTTTTTTTTTTCTCTCCTAAGTTCTAATGTTAATGTAGAAGCGTTTTTTATTGCTCTTCCTTTTCTTTTTCTAATGTTAATGTTAATGCACACACACTCATGAATGTATGCATGTACACCCTATCACTATGTGCACCTTTGAAAAATGGAGATTGAGACTGCAGATTTTGAGATGAACCGGCGTTGTCACCTACTACTAGAAAACTACACCATTTAATCCTAAAATAAATTAAAAAGATTTGAGTATCCATGCCAAGTCATAACTCGAACACGAATGAATAGGTTAAGGAACCTAACCATCTAAACTGCAATCAGTTTGCGAGTCAATTTTGACCAAAATGAAGCCGCGCTCATATGTGCTCTCTGTACTTGTGTTGCATTCTTAGTCTAGACGAAAATTCGTTTCCTCTAGCACAATGCACAAGTTTCTTTTACTGTATGTATAGGAACAGAGGAAAAAAGTCACCAAGCTTTTCTTTTGAAAAGTAAAAGTAACAAAGCTGCTTACAGAAGGGGAAAATGCTAGAAAACGATGGGATAGAAAGGAAACTAGCCTTTTGGAGTCCAGCTTCAGCCCAATCATTAGAGCACAATGGAGAGGACAGGGGAAGGTTCTGTGCTGTGTAAAGCTTTTGTTTAGTGGACTAGTGTAGCACCGAAAGTAACACCGCTCACTTTTGGGTCCTTATTAACAGCGCCTCAAAAGGCTCCATGAGAAGTAAGAACAGACACACCACGATCGATCGATGTGGGAAATGCCTATCTAGCTTGTACTCCCACCCCGTCCGTATATACAAAATAGGTTATGCTATGCTACGGTGGACGAATAGCCGGAGCCGAAGAAGCAAAATAAATAGTGGTTTCTCCTAGATCCTAATTTATTTGGAGAAAAGGTAAAAAAATAATAATTTTGGTGGACGTATGGTGATAGTGCACGAGTTGCTCAAATGACCCAGTCACTATAAGAGCCACTCACAGTCATAGCTATTTCATCCAGCTAAGTTTTAACATAATCTACTTAATTCAACACAAATGGGATTATAGACTGAGGTGGACATGAATATATCCAAACGAGGCCTAACTAAATAATAAACATTTTTTTCTGTCAAAAAAAAACATTTCATTCCTGCTCGATAATGTACTAATGTTATTGTGTCAGCAAAACCGTACCCAGTGGTATATTCACGAAAACTACGTAACGTCTGACCATGGTGCCAATAAAATTCGGTAATGAGATGAGAAGAAAAATCTGATGCAACTGGACAAGATAAGGTTGGATGTTACAGTTGGGTCCCTTTCAGTTTCCACTTGTTCCACACTTGAAAAAAATTTGCTCGGATAGTGGGAGAATACGTTTTTACGTGCGGCGGAAGGGGCGGCTCCGGCGGCCTGGTAGTACGTACCAGGTCGGCGCGGAAAATTGCCTCCACGCCACGAAAAACTGCGCGCGGGGGACTGGATTTTGGCAAGCAAAGCAATTTGGCAAGTGGGAATACCAAACTGTTGAAGATAGTTTTTTTTTTTTTGCTTCTTTTGCCAAATTTTTTAGAATGACAAGTGGAATTGGCAACTGTTGGAGATGCTCTAAGTCGTTCTACTCGGGATTGTTTGCCTGGAACGTCAACTGTATATTTGTATTATACCTAGCTTAATTTGTCGCCATGAGTACACTAGTCAATTGGTTCATATATCCAAGTCCACATATGTCCATGGGTGGATTTCAGCATCATATTGCAGTTTAACTATTTTATTTTGGATTTTATCTGATTTATTCTTTTTTGCAGGGTGACTAACCAAAAAGGACAAATCACATATGGCTGGTCGGATGTGCAATTTGACAAGTATGAAAGCAAACAAAAAAAAAGGACTGCACAGAAGGAACAGCTGATGGAATAACAGGGGCATTTTCTTTAGCAGCCCCATTTTGGGATCTGTGCAGAAATTTAGCAAGGGATATTCATCTCTTAACAGAAAGTACTTAGCATGATTTTTTTAGTTGGGACCATGCTAACAAGTCTTTAGTTTATCTTCTCAATTCGTGAGTTGATAACCAGGTACGTAGCTGACACGGTTAAACCGTTAAAGAGCTTGTGCTTCTGTTTTGCTGTGTCTAAATGCAAAGCAAATGAGAAGTTCATGAGCTTATTATTAAAACACCAAAAGCAACTGTATTATCTGTGAAGTTTCCGTTGTACATAATAGAAGCGCTCAAAGAGCAAATATTTTTTCGACTTGCATATATTTACTACAATTCTCTTCATATTGTCCGTGTCATATTGCTTCCACCACTCATAAATCCTCAATGTACGCTTAGGTCTAGGTAAGAATTAAGTGAAATTTTCTGGTGCGTCGCTTTGAAATATGATATATTAATCAATATTAGATTGTATTTACAGATTTCACATGTAAATTATTTTCGAAGGATAAAAAAATTACAATGACATAATATAAACACATAGGAAAACAAAAATGTGTTTTGGATATCAATATCGATGTCCAAAACATAATAATTACTCTCTCTTCTTTAGATGTAGGTCATTTTAGCTTTATCCAAAACAATAAACTGCTATCAAATCAATTTGATAATAGTAAAACGCACCACATTTATGATATAATAGCAAAATTAGTTATTTACTTTAAATCCACAATTTAATACATGTTTATAGTGTTATTTGGTTTTTATAGATAATTATATATTAATAAAAATTTACATATAATTTGTTAAAATAAGAAAAGGGTAACTTAGGGTGTGTTTAGTTTCCCATGAAATGCTAAATGCAAAATACCAATTTTTTCATGGGTGTGTTTAGTTCCATCCAAAATGCTAAAAATTTCCTGATGTTTTTAGGCTTTTTGCCTTTTTTTTTTTTTGGTCTCTTGAGGCCAAAATCCAAAATGGAGAATGACCACCTTTTGCTAAAAAATTTGCATGATGTTTAGTGGTGGACCAAAACCCATAATTTTTTGGGATGATAGGGAAACTAAACACCCCCTTAATATAAACTAAAATGATTGATCATTCACTAACCAAATAATATTTACTATAAAAATATTCCTAATCAAATAGTATTTATTTGACATCATAAATATTAATATATTTTATATAAGCTTAATCAAACTTAAGATTATTTGATTTCGTATGAAACCAAAAAGAATCTCTTTGCAATATGGATGTAGTTCATCCACCCAGGTTCCTTGAAATGTAGGGCCGACCCTGTTGCTTAGAAAACATGACCTAAATCTAGTCGATCCTTTTCTTTTCCATTCTTTTCTGGATCGAGCTCAAAAGAAATGCAGAATAAAGACGTGGGGTTGAACTTGGTGCTGTGTGGATCCCAACTTTGCCCACTTTTCTGTCTTCGCCGCACCACAGCGCATCCCTAAATAGATTCTGGAGATCTTTTTTTCGCGAGCAAGAACAACTATTGTTCCGACCAATTGGATCGAGGAAAAGTGGCGATGATGAGTACGATTCTTATCTCCTTGCTGTTTTGAGGCTGACCTGATTGCGACAACGGAGCCATGCAGCTCGGCTCATCGGAGAGGACCTGCTTCTTTGCGATTGTGTTCAGATCACAAGCTAGGTCTCCAAGATTTTTCTTTTAAAAAATGTTTTTCCGATGAATAACTTTGCAACAAGAAAATAGCTGTCCATATCTTATTTTAGAGCATCTTCAGACGTATCTTCAGATCCTTCATAATTGATGGAAGTAAAAATTTTAGTAAAAAGATACTCTCTAATAGCTTCATTAATAATTTGATCTCCATCCAAATTCTGCTATTTTTATTTCAGATTTCTTGCGAGCTAAAGATGAAGAACAAGGCTAGAGCATGCACAAGACATAAAAAAAATTATTAGAGGATGAAAAGATATATAGAGCGACTTTATTCAAATGATACTACTTTAGAGTATGGGTTTAAGAAAGAATCTTGGAGATGCCTTTGTGTAAGATAGATAATATGGTTAGCAAGATGCATGTGTACACGAGATGTTGTCAAAAAACCTAGGTTGTTTGATGCAGCAAGTAATACACTAGGAAACAACATGCTTGTTGAAAATCATAGAGATCAATCCCCAACTTAATATAAGAACACGCAAGCCTTTTGCGTGATCAAGAGAAAAAAAAAAACTATCTACTTTTTCCATCTCCCATCATGTCCTATCTAGCAAGGCGTGTACGGGAATGACGCTTGTACAAGTGGACTCTCATTGAAAAAGTCATCGCGGTCATCTTCTGGGTACACATAGCCCAAGTATTGGATCTTGCAGCTGTTCAAATGATAGGCTAGCACTCTTTCGAACGAGTCATTTAAAAAGATAATCTCTTTGTATGGATGAAATCCAAGGAAAGCTATATGGTACTGGTAGCCTGTTCTACTCCCACCATCCGGGAGAACATCGTCATCATTATCGGAGTCCCATTCAAACCTCTCCTGCACCATGTCTTTGCTTTCGGGATATGTGTAAGAGGTGATAGGCTGTAGCCTCCAACGCCCACGACTCTGGCGCTGATAGAGGCTTCTGGCTTGGAGCTGGGTCAGTTGGCGATGGAGCTGCTTCGGCACCCACTCTATTTTTTGCCCATTATTCGAATCATCAAGGATCCAAACCTTCATTTGAAAATGCTCATCTATGAGTACACTGTACACCCCCTTTTCAGATTTTCCTATAGACGTCACATTTCTGTCATATATTAGGTCGTACGGGTCTTTGGCTGGTTCAAAAGCAACCGGCGCTTGAATCAGTTTGTACTTTCTGCTTGAAAATGTTAACCTACACAAAGCACAATATCACTGAAAAACTTAGTAATAATTCATACTATATACGGACAGGACGATGGCAGTATATATAGTGTACTAGCTAGCAGAGTACCTCATAATAAAATCAGTTTGGCATTGCACGTAGAGTGTTCCTCGCCAATAGACAGCATAGCGGTGAGATGTGTCTCTCCGCATGTCGGCGACAGTCCCCATGGCTGGTCCTTCCCGAACGAAGGACCTCTCCTCCCACTGCCCCGTTTCAGACGAGAAGACATGGAGCATGCATGGCGACGGCGGCCATTCTAGCTCCTCCACTGCCGCCGGCCATTCTAGCTTGTCATTCGGCCTCTGCCACTTCACTCCAGGGATAGAGTAAACCTCAAAATGCGGAGACACGGTTGGATCGAAGACGAGGTACATGTTGTCATAGAAGACGCGGTGGTACAAGTCGTCGTCCAGGTACAGGCCCAACCCCGCCGTGCACCGCCGCCACTGAGAGCGCGGGGGCGGCGGGCGCGGGGGCAGGCGTGTCCACTGCCGCGTGGCCGGGTTGACCACGCGGTCCGGGTCCGGGAGCAGCACGAGGCCGTTGCAGTGGTCCCGGACCTCGAAGGCGTCCCGAATGTCGCGGCGGCGGTCCTCGCCGCCGGCGGAGAACGTGTAGTGGAGGTCGGCGGAGAACGCGGGCCCCGTGGAGGGGCGGCACAGGAAGAACGACATCCAGCTGCTGCTGTGGAGGAGCGCGGGAGCAGGGGTAGGATGGCGCGCAGCAGGCCGTGGCTGTCCACCGTGGCGCGCCAGCACCGGCACACGCAGCGGGACGCGGCGAGCCAGCGTGGCGCCAGGCGGCGGAGGAC
>JAKNSH010340183.1:0-13071 GCA_027790015.1 Cymbopogon flexuosus
GCAATATATCTAAAAATCTGACGCCTGTAAACTGCGATCTAGAGCAGAGAAGAAAAAAAAAAAAGTATCCCAACAAACTACAGTTGAGGTTTATTATTAATGGTGAAAGACAACATCAGAATCGGAATATGTAGTTAGATCTGTTACAACTGCAAAATGCAACCACTCTCGTTCCAAACTTCTTCTATGGACAGCCTTGCAATCTTCAATTTGTGAATTAGAAGCATACAACGGCAATAAATTTTGAATTATTGTATCGGCAGTTATCTCCAGAGAGAAAAAAATAATAATCTCATGCGACTTGAGCAAAAATAACTGAAACTTTCTACAGAATATAGATACACTAGCTCATAAGCTGTCTGATTCTGAGGTCTTGGTGATTTTAGGTCCTGCCCACTGTTGGCTAGCACGAGACTTGGTCCATGGATCAAGAGGGACTCGCTGAGGCGGCGGTGGTGTCGCAGGTTTGGGCTGTCGAAGCTCATTCTCCCGGTCCACGAACCTGCATATGACATAACGGATAAATACATGACTACAAGGAATCTGCTATATGTCATTGGACGGGTTACTGCAGTCTGATTCATACTGAACTATTTGGATGGAACGATGTCAAATATAACGAATTACTCCATCTTTTAAATATCTGACATTTAGGACATGCTAAAATAAACTAGTTAGCTTGTCCTAAACGTCATATATTTAAAGCCGGGGTTGTACTTGGTTAGAAATGCATAGTCAGATCCTTTCACTAAAGGAAGTACCAAGGAACAATGAACTTGCAATAAGCCCCAAACTATAACACCCTGCGAGAAGCTGTATGGGTAAAGTTGGTCTCCAAGAAATAGATAAAGAATGTTACTCGATGTATGCCATTGTTGAAGCATCACCAGTACGTATCTTGGATCTTAACATTCTTGTGTATCCGCCAGCTCGATCTCTGGAACATAAGAATATACAATTAGTTCCAATCCACCCTGCTACCAAATACATGGCATTCTATTCTACTTTTCATATTTGTGTTACCATAAAAATCATTATACAACTTTTGATGAATAATAAAAGACTTTAATGCCAAAATCTTCATATTACTGCTAGAACTAAGGTTCTGGAATATACATTAAATATTGTAATATAGTTGTTCTCCTTATGTCTTATTGCCTATTCCAGCCATCAAAATGACAACATCACACCAATTCTGAAATAGGGTTAGTAACAAATCGAATGCAGACACAGTAAATAGCAAGAATCCAAGTGTAGTTAAAACACATTACCTGTAGCGGTAGGCTAGCTCAGTGAATAGCTTATGAACGACATCGTCACCCCGAACAAAGGCAGCAGCACGTCTTGCTGCATGCTCAGTACCCTACGTATTGTGTCAACATAGGATATAAGTTTCTGCATTGTTTGCTTCGAGACATCAAGTCACCAAAAATCAAAACAAGACCCAGGCCAGATAAAATAACTTTGAGTTGCAAATGAGCTTAGGGCTCTAAATCATATGCCTATTGCATACACCTCTGGGACAATTTTTTTTCCTGGTTCTGACAAAAGAATAACATATCTAGGAATACTGGGTGTCCACAAAGAAGTTTAATCCATGACTAAGGGCTCATTTGACACAGATGCTTGCCGCTGATTCCTTTAAAAAACTAGCAAATCCCCATCAAATGCATTACCCCTTGTTGGTATGGTTGGCTCTCCTTGGCGCTAAGCTCTCCGTTTCACAGCAAGCTTGCCATCCACGCTGGGCTCTCTTTCACAGCAAGCTTTCCCTCCACGCTGTTCTCTCCCACGGCGAGCTTGCCCTCCATGTTGAGCTTCCACACATGGCAAGATTTCCCTCTGCAATGAGTTCCCTTCCACGCAAAGCTTTCCCTCATAAAAAGAACCCTGGTGCCCACCTGTCTCCCATGCAGCCAATGAATCAATTCAATTTGTTGCCACCCTTCGCACAGATGGAGAAGGAATACGGTCAATTTATCCTCTCTTTTAAGAATTAAAACCCAACCAGCTATCCAAACAATTGCACATCTGAATTGATTAATCAAAGAAATACTTTCAGGGCACTGGCGGTGCCTAGACTGAAGTGGTAAAATTTTTCTGTATATTGATTTGTACTGAAAAATTTGGTTCCCCTCTTGTTTAATCCCACGCTCCGCCATTATTTCAAGGTGAATTTGAATAACTTCCAAAGTGATTCAGAATCTGGAGCCATGCCAAATGGGTCCTAGGATGTTTTATTGGATCCTACATTACAAATTAGCATTGACAACAAAAGATGCTAAGTTCCATGCCAGAAACAAAGATGCTGGTCTGCATACGCAATTAAAACAAAGGTGTTGGTCTGATTTCTTAAAACATTGCTTTGCTTAAATAGAGCTGCAAAAGAAACTACTCATAAGTCTCCATTGAGATTTCAATGAATCATAGTGTCAAACAAATAGACAGGAAGCATTATTTCTAAAGTTGTATAATCAGACAATCAGTGGCCAAGATTGTCCAACTCAAATTCAGACAGCAATGCATACAGGCCATCTGGAGAAGCATCTCAAAATTTGAATTGTAGATCCTACCGGCCGCTGAGAAGCAGCAGGGGACAAATATAGGAGCACTGATTCCTTTGTAACAAATACTTCTAACCAATGCGCATACTTCGCAAAAATGATTCCTAGGTTGTTTACAGCCACTGCCCTGCATAGATTCATGGCTACCACGAAATGCCCCGATTTTTCACGCTGGAATTTAATTAGCACATCAGGGGACTTGTGTTCAAATTACCTCCTTCCCTAGCTGCACCATCTGATCCGCCTTCCGCCGGACCTCCTTGGCCTGAAACGAACCACAACAAATAAAGCGCATTCAACGATCACCCTCTCCTGGAACACAAATCCCGCCCGCGCCACCAGACGCCCCGCTCGAAGAAACGCCGAACGCGAGAGAAAGTACCTTGGCGATGGTGGTCTCGATGCGCTCGTGCTTCACCAGCTGCGACACCATCGTCCTGCCGAGGAGACAAATCCAGAGAGGGTCAGCCGCAAGGCGACGCGGAGGCCACAGCCATAGGATAGAGGCGTTGATGCGGGTTAAAGGCAATACCTGAGCAGGGAGAGGCGGTGGGAGTAGTTGCGGCCGAGCTTGCGGAACTTACCCATGGCGACGGCGGCGAGGCCGAGCAACCGGCGGCGGCGAGGGTTGCGTTGTGAGGGGTTTGCGAGCCGGCTCGGTGCGAACGCAACGAATGCCGTTCGACTCGTGGGTCGAACCAGCCTGATGACCTGTGTTTGGATGGGGCTTCATGGGCCTTCACTCACTTCACCCTGTTTCGGGCTTTGGGCCGCTTTCACCTAGACACGGTTTGTGTAGAGCATTCGGCCCAAACAGGACAAGCAGAGTACAGTAGTTCTGTCTTCGCATGTTCAGCCTGTTAGCTTGTTGTATCATCCGAATTGTTTTGATTTGTTTCAGCTTATTCGCCCTCATAGAACATGCACTATAATTTCCATCCGAGGTGCTCCTCCCGTTCCCATCTGAAGTCCGGACCTCCACTGTGGCCCTGTTTGGATCCAGGGGCTAGAGCTAGAGTTGGCTAGTTTGTGTCAAACTAGCCCCAAAGTAGCCAAATAGGAGGGCTAGAGCTAGTTTTTTTACTCTAGCCCACCCAAAAAAAACTCTCCCCTCCAAGGGGTGCTTATTGGGCTAGTTTGCTCCCACCAATCTTATCCGTCACACCAGATCCGGTTTCTCTCTCTGCCCAACTCCCGTTGGTCTCCCGTACATGAGCTAACCACACTAGATCCGGATAAGAGTATGGTTTAAATGAGACAAATAATTAGAAAAGTATATTTATTATGAAACTAGCCCTTGGATCCAAACACCTCAATGGCTAGAGCTAGTTTGGGCTAGAGCTAGAGCTAAAAACTAACTCTAGCTCTAGCCGAGCTAGAGGGATCTAAACAGGGCCATAGTATAGAAAATAATTGCACATCTCGTTTTCTAAAAAATCATTTTTTAAAATTTTAACTATGTATAGAAAACAATATCAACTCTTAGATCTCCAAATAAATCTATTATGACAGTATGTTCTAATATCAATCAAATGATACTTGTTAATCATCGTAAACATAATTATTTTTTATATACGTGATTAAAATTAGAAACTTTTAACTTTTTGATAAACTAGACGCGTAATTATTATGAGACAGAGGGAGTAGACTATCCAATAGTAAAAAATTTCTTGTTTTGAAACATCCCACACATCACGCCCCTAAAAATCAGCTTCTCCAACAATGAACGCATAAGCAGAAGACCCCGAGCACCCAAAGCCCCAGACCACAGCGAGCGCCGCCCACCTGCAGCATGCGCCGCCACACCGAGCGCCGCTCCCCATCCTCAACGACACTGGCGCACCCTGATCCTGCTTCCTCCCGGCCTTGGTGTTGTCCTTCCTCCCTGGTCCGGCCGTTCCGGGGCTTTCGGTCCAGCTGGCAAGCGAGCTAGCAGTGTGAAGCTTGGAACAGGTATTTCTATGCATGCTCAACACAATTCCATCCGGCGTTTGAATCTATTGATTTTGAGTTCAAATTCTTCTAATTCTATACGTATATATGGTAATTACGTAATATTACTAGTTATATTAGTAGTTTACATTCAACTTGTTGATCTGAACGGCTAGAGTAACACAGAAGGTATGCGAGATCGTCGACTTTGTCTCGGATGCCATGCCACGTAAGTGACACGAGCCAAACATGCAGCGAACGCATGTGACGGAGAGAGAGATATATACATATGGCTGAACTAGTACGTGCACGATGCATTCTTAATTCTTAGCCGATCATCCACCCTAACTGAAGTGTTGAATTACTGTTGAACATATATATAATAGGCCTTATAATGTTTGGGTGATGGATGTGTATTATATTGGCTCGTGCTATGCATCAGGGGACGGGCCGGGAGAAATCCTGTAAAATAAAGGTCAGAAGATACATTGACCCAACACCAATGTCGTCACATACATCTCATCATCAGTGTCACTGACCGGCTGAAACTGATGGCTCATAAAAGGTACATTTGACACACGGGATACAACTCATTTACAAACCAGGAGCGTTGGCGAGGTGATCGACCTGACTTACTAATAACAGTAGTAATAAAGATGATTGAGCAGACACTGTGGACTAGCTAGCTAGGTACACACGTTCATACTGTATACGTGGTACGTCAACACACACACACACACACACACACACTGTATATGTGGGTACTACTTATTACGTCATCATCACACACTGATAGATGGAAAACGCTAGCAGCTTCAGGTGATCGATCGACCGATCAAATCGTCATCAGACCCTGGGGACGCCCTTGGGCTCGCCGGCGGCGCCACCGACGCCGTAGTCGTGGTCCCCGTAGCCTCCGCTGCCGCCGAAGAGCCCGGAGTGGAGCATGAGCACGTAGAGGAGCTGCGTGAAGGCGAGGATGATGACGAAGGCCTCGAGCACGCGGAGGCGCCACCCGCGGTGGCCGCCGACGTGGATCTCCTTGCACGCCAGCCCGAAGGCGAGCGCGGTGATGGCCCAGGCGATGAGCGACGACGCCGCGTTGGTGGCCAGGCTGTCGTGGCGCCACGCGCGGACGTGGTGCACCCCGGCCAGCTTCGACGCCGCGCCCACCACGCCCGCCAGGATCGCGAACACCAGGAAGTAGAAGGTGGCGCCGTTGCCGGCAACGCCTGCAACAGGGTGCATGCAATGCATCAAGGTTACGAAGAACTTAAGCATATATTTGGCCATTCGTAGTGTGCGTACTACGTACCTGGGTAGTTGGTCTGGCCGTTGATGAAGTGGTTGAGGTTCCAGCTCGCGAAGCCGATGACGATGAGGTACATGATGAGGTTGAGCACCATGAGCGGCGCCACCATGTTCCTGCCAACCCCGGCCATTCTTCTCTCTTTTTCTTGAATTCCTCCCACACACACACACACAGGCCGACAGCACTAGCTACTCTGTGCTAGCTAAAGCTAACGACCTCTACCTGGATCAGATCTAGAGCAAACCGAGCCTATGTATGTTTGAACACAGCAATGGTGAGCAGGCAGGCAGCTGCTGGGTAGTGCCACTCGACCAACTAGCAGCTACAGTACGTAGTTAGACCAAGCAAGAAGGCGAATGGACAATTGCAGATCCTGCCGTCCAGGTTTTAAAGACGCAGGGGGGCAGGGGGACCAATCGGCCAAGCCTGGCTCAATGCTTATCTATCCGTTGCCGTCTTGCCGACGCAGGCACAGGGGAGATCGCGTGAGGCTGAAGCGGCGCCGCATGCAACGGCGGAGCACAGAGAGAGCAGGTCGCCTTCGGCTTTGCCCTTTGCATGCGCGGAGGCGGCGTGAGGCGCCGACGCGTGTGCGCGCACCGCCAGCGCAGCGCGCGCGCGCCCAAGCGTGTCGTCGGCCGCACGCACAGGTGGTGGTGGCGGAGGACATGTACGTGGCGTGCCCGGGAGTCCGCGCGCGCGCGCAAAGCGCTGCGGCGTGCAGCTGCGAGCTGGCCAATCCGGCAGGAACGGATGCTTCTAGTTTGGGCGCCACCGCACACACTGGGGGCTTCTGGGATTTGGAGTATTCTACTCGCGAGCGTGCAGTTCTCTCGAGGTGTGCATTAGGTCAGTCGACGTGTTAAAGTAGGGCAACATGTGGCTTTCTGCTCCATGATGTGCTTAGACTTTCATCATTGAGTTGATCCACAATCTACATCATGTGGGGCCCACCAGAATGAAGGTGTCATAGTTGTTATGCTAAAGAGTAAAGACGATTCCCATATAAC
The DNA here is from genome assembly GCA_027790015.1 of Cymbopogon flexuosus. Taxonomy (NCBI): domain Eukaryota; kingdom Viridiplantae; phylum Streptophyta; class Magnoliopsida; order Poales; family Poaceae; genus Cymbopogon; species Cymbopogon flexuosus. The sequence continues at coordinate 6,819 of JAKNSH010340183.1, forward strand.
GCACTTCATGGAATTTACCAACAAAGTTCCCTACGTGACATGCCCAGACTTAGAGCAACGTTCGAATTCTTAAGCTGTAATGTCTAAACGTCACAAAGATGAACAAGAGATTGATCCTACGACTTGAATTTGATCAATATGCATGCACATAGAGTGTATAATTACTTATTCAATTACCTCAACAAAGTGAATGGGAACCCATATATTTAGCCTATCCACAACCGTCAGCAAAAGTCTGACAAACCACACGAGCGCTAGCCAAGCCGTGCGCCATCATGCCTTGCTGTGTGCTCTGCAAATGGACGAGCAAACAAGCCACAGTGCCACACCCTTGTCACCTTGCCGTTTTCCTATACTTACAAAAATAAAAGAAGAAAGAATACACTAGGAATATACTCATGCCTACCTTATAATACAGGCAAAGCACGAACTGTACATCTCTAGAATAGTTTAACCTTTACTTTTTAAATTAAAATATTCATTCACATGCAAATTAGTTAACAAATTATTTTTAAGAGCAATTTGCATATAAATAGTGTCAAGGCTTTCAGGAGTATTACAGATATTTCATATATATTCTACAGTTTCACAGCTATTCCATCCAAATAGCTTTCAGCTTTTTGCACAGATCTCAGCTCAAAGCAGTTTTTTCACAACCCAGTTCACAACAGTTTTCCACGGCTCAACCAAACAGGGGCTTAGTCCAACACTGACTTTCTTCACCTACCCAGAATAACCATTTAAGCAGTGCCACAACACACTGTGCTAGCAAGACAGACTCCAACACTGTTCGGCTGATCGTTTACATGGCTCATAAGCCGGCTGATGCTAATTTATTGTGGGAGAAAAACACATCAGCAAAACCAACATACTGAAAAGTTCAAGAGAACAGAATGTCAATCTACGAGATACAAAGTTGCCAAATCAACAAACTGCAAACCAAATGGAAGCATGTCGGTGTCGCATTGAATCAGTCTCTAAAATATGTGACACAATATCTACAGCAGTTCGTCATGCATTTTTCACTTCACAATAGACATGACACTAAAGTCTTCAAATTCAAAATATATGGATTAATCATATCAAATTGCCTCTTGTTCGTGGGGGAAAAATCGCATCCACAGACAAGCAGCTTTACTGAATAGACAGTATTATTGTTATATAAAAAAGAATAATGTTAGTTTCTCAAGAACAAAAAGGCAAGTAAAATTATTAGATGCAGCAGCACAACCAAAAAACAAAAACAAAATCTAAACGGGTTTCAAAAACCCAAAAGTGAGCTGCAAAAATTGAGGAGGATTTCTTTCTCTTAACCTATCAAAATTGAAGAAAAATCAGCCTGTCTAGACAGTCTAGTATTATTCGTATTACTTCCATCTCCTATTAGTTCTGGATCTCACAAAACTCTTTCCAAACCTTCTGGACTCTACACAGGATTGTCGACACCTGTAATGTGGTGTAAAAAGAGTGGTTAGCAGTGCATAACAAATGGCCAAAAAACTTGGAGCATAATATAGACAAATTAAAGGAGATTTACTGTATGCTATGCCGGTTCTATTAGTTTTTATGCTCTAGAATCAGTGGTCACCCGTGATATGCTTAAATGTTCAAGATTGGCTACATAAACTATGTGACTAAATTTGTCTTTTGAAATGCTTTCAAATATGTCGGTTTTGCTATAATTTATAAGTACTGAATTGTAAAAGAGTGGTCAAAGTTATCTCACGAAAATAGCAAAAAGTCTATAATGTCAAATAAGAAGGAACTGCATATGGTGCCTCCGAAGTCCTAACACTAAATTTAAGGTGTGGGCAGAATCACAGTTCTACTGTTGAATCAGAAAATGAAGCAATACACAATACTCAATAGGTGAAGATCTTGTTACATCGCAGCATAACAATTTGAAATGATGCCCTTTGACTGTATTTACAAAATAAAATTATCTCCTGTCCCTCTCGCTTGTACAGAGTTAATGAAGTCATATTATGTCCTCAAATTTCACATGCTAGTTGGAACTACTATACTAATAATCCTGATGGATCAATGCTGCAAGGCTTTTCTGCTCCAAATAACTCTATGATATGGTTGATTTTACAGCACAAAACATCGAAAACTAGTACACAAAGATGCTGTCAATGATAAACATCACCCTTCAGAAGTTTCAAAGGCACTAAAACAATGCTCATATTTATGTATGCTGTTTGGAAGAATATTTAACAATGCTCAGATTTATGTAAGCTGATTGGAAGAATATTTAATTAGCTAGAACTGCAATAAAAACTAATCTAGCAAATACACAGTGTCAAACAAGAAATAACGAAAGAAATTGTTGCAGAGATAACATACCGTATTAGAAATGAAAAAAAAAAGCATTTATCCTTTTTTAAATAGTTTCGAGTGATGGGATTTCATATCTGCAAAAATATTGACAACTAGCATATCAATGAATGGAATATTATGGATAGACAGGGGAAGTTTATGAACCAACTTTCTCATTACCTGGAATATGGTTTGAGAATAATGCTGCCATCCAAATAAGAACTTCTTTTTAGTACATTTCAATTGGAGATCCATGACAATTTGCTCTTGGGTACTAATGCCAATATTAGATGCTTTAGAATTTGCATAGCCTAGTTGCCAGATGAAACAGCTTCAGCAAAGGACACATTTGAAGGCCTGAAGACGTCATTCTCTCTTACTGCTTTGTTATAGACAAGCTTAAATGAGCGTGACCCATATGTCTTGTTAAGCAAACTTATTGGGATTCTCAGAGTTTGTTTCCGACGGCTTTTCCCTTTTACATATATCCTGAAACTACCTTCATCATGTGTGTTGTCTTCTTGCATGTCAGGACTCAGTTCAATTCTGATGGCATCCTTTACTTGCTTATCTTGATCATCATGTTTGTTGCTTATCAAATTGCCACTTACTGCAGGAGTCTCCATCTCCTCCTTGGGCACTACGGCATTACTGTCCAGTGAAGGGCCTATACTAACAACAGCTGCATCAGATTGAATATGTTTATCTGCTAAAGATTGAGAAATTGGGTCAACAACATGTGGCGTGGGAATGAAGTCAACTGTATGGCTACTTGACCATGATGACATTGGCACAAATTCTGATGGTGCTGGGCCCATATAAGGTTGCCATCCATAATGATTAGGCCGAAAAATATTAGTGTTCATGGGAAATGTGGTGCTTGGAACCACCTGTGGTTGACTATATGGTGGATAAATAAATGGTACAGGATGCATGAGATTAGGAGATCGGGGAGCAGGAGGGTACAAATGATGAGGGGAAGTGCACAAAGGAGGACCACTTGGCACCATAGTTGAATGCCCAGGATGCAGGGATACATTCACAGGCCAAGGCCCTACTCCTGGAATGGCACCTGGTGGTGGGAGACCAACATTGCCAGAAAGGGGGGTAAGTACAGATGGTGGAGATGGATTAAATGGTGGTGCTGAAGCAGATAGCTTCTTATTGGGCATCTCTCTCACATCAACATTACTTAGCACTAAGTTAGGCTTGGACTTCTCACTTTCAACACCTTCAAGACTCCCTGTGTTTGTCGTAGATGCTGAAACTGAAATATTTTCTATACTGCGGGGTAGAGCTTCAAAAAATTCCATATCAGACTTCTCAGTCTGTTCGGTTTTTACAGATCCAGTAGACTCAGAAAACTCAATGGCAGCACCATCATTGCTACTACTTGATAGTTCTTGACTTGTATTACTTAACACATTGGTATCTTTTTTACTATTGACAGGCTCACTTCTAATTCCAGATTCCTCAGCCTTTGGTATTGGCAAATCTTGTAACCTTTCTTTGCCCAGATTCTCAATCTCCAGTTCTCCTTCAGAGAATTTTGTTTCTTCTAATTTCTGGAGTTCTCCTAGCACATTGGTTTCTTCTTTGGAATTATTGGTATTTGCAGAGACAGGTCCCGGTTCCACTTGGAGTGAATCAACTAAAGAATCTTTCATTTCTTGTGCAATAATCTGACCAAGTGATGGTTGGTTCTGCGGTACATCATCTCTAGGTTTCTGTATTTGAGTCTTGGCAATTGTTCCAGGGCGTGCCAATGCAACATCTTTGTATGATGGAGCATTTGCACTACTTGCAACTAAAGTTCCATGTGATTCACTTTCTTTGTGATCTGTTGAGGTAGGATTGTGTGCTTGTGAGTATGCTACCTGGGATTCTGCTTTACCACTCATCTGCTCTGTACTCTCAAAAGTATCCTCTGTGGTTGCAGTCCCTGGCTTAACCCGATAAGTAACAGCCTTGTAAATCTTGCGACCAAACCTGGCACCAGATGTCTGAACTTTCACATGCTGTTGAGGATCTGTGTACGCTGTAGGTACAACTGTTCTCTTCCTTAAGAAATAATAACGGTTATTTGAATAGGAATTCCTTGCCTTGTATTGTGAAGTATATGTTGGATCATGACTATCAGGTTCATACACCTTTCTGGGGGTTGAGCGATAATGCTTCATCTGTTTTCCTGGACCCCCAGCTGATTTAGGTCTTTGAACAGGCTGCCAACCATCTTCAGGTTCTGAATTTTCAACTTCAATAACTTCCTTAGGTGCATTAATGTTCACCTCAGCTATATCTAGTTGTATCTCAGAAGGTGCTGGATGCTCAAATAATTCAGGAGTCTGTTTAACCTCAGCTTCAGAAATAATTTCAGTACTGTCATCTTTTGATGGTTCTTTAACTTTCTGTTCCTCATCTACAATGGGATTTGAATCTCTTGGAGATATCTCAGGGCTTGCTCCATTTGAACTTTCATTTGAATGAGATAAAACCTGACAGAATGACTATTATGGGTGAATAAATTCTTAGGAAAAAAAGGCAGAAAGAAATATAGCTAACCAACCTTTATGCTTGAGTATCTCCTTTTTCCAGATTCAGAATCTCTTCCCTTACTCTCTTGGTCAGGATTTATGTAATCAAGAAGATCAGATACACTGGACCAAAGTAAAAGTCAATACACTATCTGAATATCTATCTAAAATGGGGCATCAAAATATCAGTGAACAAGTTTTTTGTGTACTAGCCTAGTGCAGAACAGAAGTTTATCCAAGGATTTATTATATGCTTTGGTGAGAAGTATCCATTTAAGGTCTCACCTCAGGTGTCCTTTACTAGCTATTGATGCATCAGGTTTCCGAGTTCCATTCCGTGCAGCCTCTTGTTGCTCAATTACTTTGGACTCGAAGTATTCAAGCCAAGCAGCAGCATCCTGCATTCAGAAAATTGAAGGACAGCCAAGTTATCTACCTATATTCCTGTGGAGTATAGAGGACAGTTTGACTAATTCCAGTGCAGAGTTTTTTGGAGGTATTTCTGATGGCTATTTAGTGACATTATTCTTATCTGACTAGTTTCAGTATTAAGTTAATAGAGAAGTAGGAAGTGTTGTTTCGACTACACGCATTTTAAAATGACCTCTAATTGGAAGCAGTAATTTTTGTGCATGTCAGCAATCATATTTCAAGAAAGCATACCTGAGTTCGTAGGTCATCTGGTCCAAGCTTTGCACGAAGAATTTGCAAGGTTGTTTGCTCATGCTGAACACTCAAGGAATATGCTTCCATCAACGAGAGCGCTATGGCAATAGCATGGTAGCTGGCAGCAGTCTACAGATAACAGAAAGTAGATCAACTGAAAATTCTCTCAAAAAATAGTGAATCTACATGCCAAGTATATTAAGCATGTCCTTGCAAGAAGGAAACATCATATTCTAATATATATAAATTATTACCTGTATATGATCAGGCCCAAGCAATTTCTGGTTGCATTTTAAAGCTTTGTGCAAGTATCTTAGAGCTACATGCACATTGCCCAATCCTTCTTCCATCATAGCTACATTGATATACGTAGCAGCTGTATTTGGATGAGATGGCCCGCACGTAAGATGCAGAAGATATAGCGCACGCTTGACATACCTAATTTACACCAATAGTTAATATTTGCAGATATTGTTGCAGTTAATTTAACCCATCAGAACTGTACATTCAACAAGGACTATCAAACAAACGAGTACAATCCACTTATGTTTCAAAAAATCCTTTCATTTTCAAATATTCGAGCTTTAGCAGAACATAAGACATAACCTGATACACAAAGATCATAAAGATTTCTGATTCCTCGAACTGTAAGTTAGCCATACATTCATATTGCATTTTTTGAATTGCTTGGCTACTAAACATTGAAACTTCAGGCTTAACATCTACCTCATCTG
>JAKNSH010340453.1:0-10923 GCA_027790015.1 Cymbopogon flexuosus
TTGTACTTTACGAGACGAACATTTTGAGCCTAGTTAGTCAAAGTTTGGACAATTTTTACCAAATACAAACGAAATTGCTACAGTGCAGCACAGTAGCCACCGCCGATTCGGTGATCCCCGAATCGGGGATCTAAACGAGGCCCGAATCGAACTCAGTTTGTCGGACATTCAGACTAATGACATTCCCTCAGTACGTTTCAACACTTCACCAAAATGGTCATTCCAGTCCGCCCTTAACATTAGATTCCAGCCACTACAGAATTCTCTTCATTTTTGCAGCACCTGTTCTGCCTACGGTGCGTGCAGCGTGCGTGGGCTTGACACATGATCTAGTCGTCGCACTCAAGCGCGCCGGCTCGGCAGTCTCTGGCTCAGAGGATTGGAGTGGCGTCGTCGTTTCGCCGCTGTGCTCCCCGCCCACGACGTACGCCGCCCAATTTCTATACACGATTCCGCTCATGCCTATGCTCATCCGGCTCTTCGGAATGACGCCACGTTCATCACACCGCCCCCGCGGCCCGCGCCGAGTCTGTGCTGTGTAGCGATGAAAACGGATCAGATACGAACGGATATACTCGATATTGTATTTGTTTTCATATTTCTGTCCGGGTTCGGATTCGAATACGGATAATACGAACCATGTCGGATAGGATATGATTGAATATCGACATCATAAATATGCGATTTGAGTATTCGGATACGGATACGGTATCGGATGTTGAATATTCGGATTCGTATACGGACGGATGAAAACCTCTCTAAGGCCTCGTTTGGCTGCCTGTGTTTTGGGGTGGATTAGGTCGTAACCATGCCACCCGTGGATACAAGCCCACGCCGGGGTGAGGTTCCACGACCGGCTCAAATATGCATTTGGCTGAATGAGTGTTGACCACTAATACACGTGAATACACCCCGATATACCGGTGCCAGAAAAATCACCATCCGAGTTGTGGAATTGCGTGCGTCTGGCGTCTCGCATGCGAGTGCGAGCGGCCGAGCGCCGCACAAAGCACACTCGTCAATTCGTCATCGCCGATGCTGCTCCGCCTCCGACCATGCTGTGATTTTAATTTTCACGTGGTTGTGAACCCGATGTGGATGGGGTGAGCCGGAGGGATTAACCCAATTCACGGGTGGGACAGGTTACATCTGTATAAAATACACGAACAACCAAACGAAGCCTAAACAAATTCGGTCTCGAATACGGTTGGAAAATATCCGTACCACTCTCGTTAGTGCTGCACGTCGCTCAACGCCGCGGGCGCACGCACGAAACGAACGCATGGCCGGCCGAGCTCTGACTGGGACGGCGAACCCCAGCCCTTCCTTCCCCGCGGCTCGGCTCGGCTCGATGGGCACATGCGGAGCGGAGCATGACCACCAGCCGCTGCATAAATGCGGTGATCGTCGCGTCGGTGGCGGTGGCTGGCGCCGGGCGTACTGTACGACCGTTTCACTCGTCGACCTACCAGGTCCAGACTGTCGATCGGCTCCTGTACTCGTCTTCATTCGGCTGGCTGCTCCCGGAGGTCAAAAGGCCCGATCCGCCGTACGATACGGTCGTGCTACCACCACCCACTGCAGAGCAGAGTGCAGATACAGCTCCGGACCTCCTGGCAACCTGGACGACAGTAGAGTTCGAGCTCTTCACAAGCCCCGGGCGCGGCAGGAGAGCAACTGCAGCCGCAGGAGAGATGCCATTCCATTCCTGGATGGCTGGATGCCAGTTGGGGACTTGTTTAGTTCCCAGAAAATTTCTCTAAATTCACTATGCAAAAAGAAGATTTTCCATCACATCAGAATGTTGGCACATGCATGGAGTACTAAATGTAGATGAAATCAAAAACTAATTACACAGTTTTGTTCTACTTTGCGAGACGAACGTTTTGAGCCTAATTGATCAATGTTTGGATAATTTTTACCAAATACAAACGAAATTACTACAGTGCAGAAACAGTAGAACTCCAAAGTTTGGTTGTCCAAACTATGGGAACTAAAGGCCTTGGTCGAATTGGCATACTGCCAAATGCTCAATGTAGGAGAGGAGACGGTAGGCCTTGTTTAGTTTCCAAAAAGTTTTTCTAAATTCACTGTAAAAAAAGAAGATTCCTCATCACATCAAAATATCGGCATATGCATGGAGTACTAAATGTAAATGAAATCAAAAACTAATTACACAGTTTTGTTCTACTTTGCGAGACGAACGTTTTGAGCCTAATTAATCAATATTTGGATAATTTTTACTAAATACAAACGAAATTGCTACAGTACAAAAACAGTAGAATTTCTAAGTTTGGTTGGCCAAACTTTGGGAACTAAACAAGGCCTTGGTGTGCGCGCATTGACCGGAGGTGACTCGTATCGGTGGTACTCGGAGGTACTGTACGTACCAGTACATCCGTCTGGGAGCGGCGCGGCACTGCTGCTCCAGTGCTTGTGCTGTTCCTCCGTTGACCTCAGGGCCAGTCGCGGGCAACTGGGAGATTTAAATTTGTACGATCGTTTGTATTTTCTTTTCGTTTGTTTTTGGTCAAGGTAAGATAAATGCCTGCTAATACTCAATAGTTTCAATTGAGAAACATCCATAAGCTTGCAATCAAAGTACTGCGTGTGTACTACAGTACACTTGATTTTTTTTTTTTGGGAAACTAGTAAGTACACTTGAAAGTTGAAAGTTGAAACCATGAAGCATGGCCGCCATGCCTTCTTACTGTCAGTGAGGCTGGCAAGCAGCAAGCAGGGATGGCCAGCAAGGACGTATTGTTTGCGGCGCGCCTCGTGAGGAGATGGATCTCTTCCGTGACCAGTCGTACACGCGCCTCCCGTCACGCCGTGCCGGGATCATCGGCTAAAGCTCAGCACCGCATCTTTACCTTCTACGGAGTACTCCGTACTCCCTCCTAGTAACTACGGAGACGCCCAGTTGCCAGTTGGAGGTACGAGGAAACAGGAAAGCACAAAGCCGGAGGAACTCAGAGCAAGTATGGTGATTGGCGTAAGCAAATCTTTATGCATCAAATGGGCACCGGCGATGGCCAACCTTGCGCCAGGATCAATGATCGACGAAGCACACAGCTCACATCTTGTGTCCGGGCCTCAGGGGATCACGTCGAATTCTGTGGTTCATGGTTCGTCAACCGGAATGCAACCGTAAACAAAGTCAAGAATCAGGTCTAGTTGGAGTGTGAATCAGGTCTAGTTGGAGTGTCGCAGCCAAGATCTTCAGTTTTCTTCTTAATTAAACAGTTAACCAAATACTACGAAACAAAACGTCATTCGCTCGCTGACCTGGTGCAGCTAAGCAGACAGCAGTGCAGTGCAAGATAGTAGTCGCTCCCCTAGTCGCTCCCCTGCAAGATCTGCGTGCCCATATAACCATAAAATAAAGCACGCCATTAAACAACCCATCCAGGTCCTCGGCTCAAATCTAACACCATTTATTACCCTTTATTTTCTTCTATTCTATCTAAAATATTTAGCCTGCGCCCTCCCTCCTGACCGACTGGCCCCACCAGCTCAGTCTCAGGCCCACTGGTATAAACCCCGGTCGCGGCACAGCCGCCACGCCTTCCTCCGGACGCCAGTCTGCGAGCGCCGAGCGCAGCCAGGTGTCGCCCGCCCTCCCAGCCTCCCTCCGGCCAATGTGACTTGCAGACGAAGCTCGTTCGCTCGCTTCGATGGTGGCGAGGTGCGCGCACGCCGACGCCGGCGGGTTGTTCCGCATCTGGCCGATCTTCTCCGCCGCCGCGCTGCGGAGGAAGGTGCTCGAGGTTCTCGCGTGCGGCGGGGGTGGCGATGGAGGAGGCGGTTCCGCTTCCTCCTGCCGTGGACGGACGGCGTGCCAGTCGCCGCAGCGGATGCCGAAGCCGCGGCCGCGGTCCGAGAGGCTCGCGGAGCTGCTCAGGGCCGAGGAGGAGCCGGCGTCCGAGTGCAGCGACGAGGCTGAGGCCGAGGCCGAGGCGGCGGCGAGGAGGAAGGTGGAGGCGTTCGAGGAGCTCAAGGGCGTGGTCGCCGCGCTCCAGGACGGCTGCGGCGGCGCCGACGGTTGTATCATGTCCCGCGTCGAGGCGGCCAGGGCCGTGCGGAGGAAGGCCAAGGACGACGCCGGCGCCAGGGAAATGCTCGCGATGCTCGGCGCCATCCCGCCGCTCGTCGCGATGCTGGACGGCGGCGGGGAGGAGGATGTCACGACCGCTGCGCTGTACGCGCTGCTCAACTTGGGGATCGGCAATGACACGTGAGTTTTGCTGCCTTGGGTTATCTTCCTCTGTTTCGTGATCAGATCTGGCCATCTGGGTGGGGGTTTGGTTTCTGATATCCAGAGCTGTCTGCATGATTGCCAGGAACAAGGCGGCGATCGTGCAAGCCGGCGCCGTGCACAAGATGCTCCGCATTGCAGAGGGCGGCGGCGCGTCCGGCGCGCTGACGGAGGCCGTGGTCGCCAACTTCCTCTGCCTCAGCGCACTCGACGCCAACAAGCCCGTCATCGGCGCCTCCGGCGCCGCGCCCTTCCTGGTGCGCGCGTTCCAGGCCGCCGCGTGCTCCTCCACCGACCAGGCGCGCCACGACGCGCTGCGCGCGCTCCTCAACCTCTCCATCGCGCCCGCCAACGCGCCGCACCTGCTGGCGGCCGGGCTCGCGCCGGCGCTGGTGGCGGTCGTGGGGGACGCAGCCGCTTCCGTGACGGACCGCGCGCTCGCCGCGCTCTGCAACCTCGTGGCGGCGTGCCCCGAGGGCCGCCGCGCGGTGAGCCGCGCCCCCGACGCGGTGCCGTCCCTCGTCGACGTGCTCAACTGGGCCGACGAGCCCGGGTGCCAGGAGAAGGCGGCCTACGTGCTCATGGTCCTGGCGCACCGGAGCTACGGTGACCGCGCGGCCATGGTCGAGGCCGGCGCCTCGTCCGCGCTCCTGGAGCTCACGCTCGTGGGCACGGCGCTCGCGCAGAAGCGCGCGTCCAGGATCCTGGAGATCCTCCGCGCCGACAAGGGCAAGCAGGTCGCGGACGACGCCTCAGGCGTCGTGGCGACGGTGTCGGCGCCGCAGGAGCGCAGGTACCGCGGGGAGGAGTCGGTGGACGGGGAGGAGTTCGACGACGGCGGCATGAGCGCGGAGAAGCGCGCCGTGCGGCAGCTGGTTCAGCAGAGCCTGCAGAGCAACATGCGCCGCATCGTCCGGCGCGCGCGGCTGCCGCAGGACTTCGCTCCGGCATCGAAGGAGAGCCTCAAGGCGCTCACTGCCTCCTCCACCTCCAAGAGCCTGCCGTTCTAGGAGACCATGCAGGAACAGAGGCCAGAAAAACACAGGTAAAAAAGACAAGCTTATTCATCGCCTTCCCTTTACACAGCTACACATCGCCAGCAACACTGTTTTCGTCTGCAACCTTAATTCTAGCTAGTTGATCACTCAACTACCATATCAACATTCAACACTGATCTTGCAGTTTGTCTGCCATTACAGTCACTGACTAAATCATTGTCTCACAAAGGCTATTACTACTGAACAAGAGGTCTAATCAGGCAAGGAAATTTCTACTTGTCCCTAGCAAACATATTTCCACAACCAACCAAGCACATTTTTAGAATTTCTCAGTTTCTTTAATCTCTGACCAGTCCACAACAACCATCTAGTACAACAACTACAAGGGTCTGTAATTGCATTTTGGAACTGTCGTAAACAACATCAGTCATTTTCCACCTTGGAAACCGGTCTGCAAGAAGGTCAAGAAGCCTTCTTAACCTTCCTGGCTTTGGTCGTCGTCAATTGCCACCCTTCACCTCGACCTCGAGCGCGAGACCACGGTCATTAACAGCTGCTTTGTTGCTTTCTTGCAAAGCAAGCTCGAGCCCCAACAGTTCATTGTCGTCCCTACCCAAAAGCTCGAGACAGGTCATCATTCGCTCACTTTGTTGGTTTATCCTGCATGTCACAGCTGATGGATAGTTGATCCACTGTCATTACTCCTGTAAACCAGCTCTGGAATCCATGGAATACTTTATGCTAGAGATTTTTCTATCTCCTGCTGAACTGTACTACTGCTTTTTGATGCCGGGCCAGACAGTAAAAAAAAACCCTCTGAATCTGTCTTTGCAGCATGAAAGAGGCCAGGAGAGTGATGAGGAGACGACTTTGCTGCCCTCCGCGCTGCATTCCATCCGTTGTTGCATGCGTCGGAGACCGGGAATCTTTGGGTGCCTGAAGCGGGGTGATGTGAAAACGGGCTAATCTAATCACTTGTTTATGCGCTGCTCGCTTGCTCGTCGCTCTTTTTCTCGTGCCTGCTGATGGAACCCACGTGCACGGATCGACCTGTTCAAATTCAGACGACAGACAAGAGCTGGCTTTGAGATGTTCTCCTAATCGCTTTCGCATTTGTTAATCGCTTCGATTGTTCTCTTTCGCTTTTGTATATGGGAATAGCTAGGTTAAGTAGTTTAGTCATACTACATCTAGTAGTCAGTGCGTGTCAGGGCTTGCTCTTTACTGTAGGTGTGTGCACATGTTCTTGTGTTGGAGAGTGTGGTAGGGTAGTGGAAAGTTTTAGAAGAACTAGAAAGAGGATGTAGACTTTTTATATATTTATAAACTATGATATGATGCTGGCACCTTCATGATTTCATCTCTGACCACCTGAATTTGCTAACAGATTTAGCTTTGGTTATGTTCGGAATTTACATTTTGAGGTTAAAGCACCAGACCGCGATGGTAGAACTCAAACTAATTCAATGGGAAAGTACAATGCCCAAGAGACAGGTGCGTTACCAATGGTTACAAGTTAAACTATCGTTCTTTCTTTGTATCAAATAGCAGACGCGGACGCATAGTACTCGTGACGAGTAATCATCAGGGTTAAGACGTTCACCAAATATAGCCGACCGTGTTATAAAGGCAAACATCTCTTTGGTACTCCATTACCAACTTTTTATGATTGACGGTTGGCTTTGTATTGAATTGACCGTTTAATCTGTCCAATAAAGGGTTTCTTTGGCATATAGCATGTGGTGGCTTTGGTTTCTTTACTTTTTGGCACGGTAGCAAACGGCTTTCATCATGAGTGGCTTCACTGACTTCTAGTTGAGAAAATAGCTCGATGAAATTCGCTACCATAAGGAATTAAATCTAGGATTCTAGGATGTGAAAATTGTTACAATAGCCACCTAAGTAACTCTCTCTAGAAGTTCATGCAATAGCTTCCATCTCTCTCTAGACATTTTGTGAAGACTTGTTAGTAGATTGCTCATATGTTTTGTTATTGAAAGGTTTTGTGTGTATTTCAATTTCACAGCCGAATTTTTTTCTCTTTATGAGCCCCATTTTATTCCATGATTTTTTCAAGTAAACTACTTTGAAATTCCAAACAAAATTTTGTAGAGCTGATGTTTATCTTCGGATCAATTATTTGGGGATATACTTAAGAGAAGCAGTAGATTCTTACTGCTTGTGCTTTTGGCAAGCTTACCACAATGATGGTACATTGTTCTAAAAAAATATTTTCAGAAAAGTAGTTCATTCCTGTCAATCTGTCATGATACTTACTTGTCAGTTGCTGGACTCACCATGAAGCACATGCAGTCGATGTCAAACCAAGATGCTATTCCTTTCTTCAGTATCCCACTTCTATGGTGCGCTATGTCTCTAACCTCATCAAATGCACTTAGGGTTTTCGATGAAACAAATATACCCTTTCCAAAAAAAAAAATATGCAAAAAAAAATGTGAAAGGGCCATTGAAGGCATGTACATACATGAGCGGCGAGGACTCATTAGCCACGCTGTTTTCCTCCAAAATGCCAACAGTTGTGTTGTGAAATAAAATATTGTGGCCAAATTATAATGAGGAGGAAGAAGATATTTCTGGAAGCACAAATCTTAAAGCAAGGATATTTGTGCACTACAGTGAATCTAGAGAATTCATATTCTACTGTAGCAAGTCTGGAAATATCTTTACTGTTGTAATCCCTATCCAACGTTCACCTCCCCTATAAATAGGGAGATCTCTTTCATCATGCACATCAGTGAAAGAGAAAGTGAAAGTGAAAGCAATAACAGAGAACTTCCTCCCCTATAAGATTGAATTCAAAGTGTACCTAAACAAGAATTATTTGTATTAAATTCTAGCCATTTCACCTAATTACCAAAATTGGTATAATATATTTAATTTCCACTAATCAAATGCCGATTCATAGTAACAAGGTTGTATATCTTTGCCTTTTTGTTGATCAATATTTGGTATTAAAACTTTTGAATAATTCGCAACATGCACATGTTTCATATGTGACATTATAACATTATAAGTTAAGTCTAGAATATGATGTTGGAATTTAAATATTATACTAGTGGCTTTATCTTTGATGAGTTCCAATACATCGTAGCAATTATTGGTGTATTCTTAGTATTTTTCCTTGAATTAATGTAAGATGGACAGAAGAGGATATGGCTTGAAAATAAGTGTGAATTTAAAAAAAAAGTTGAATTGTGAACTCAAGATAAATATATCCCAACAACATAGCTTAAAAAGTTGCACCGCAACCATTAATATTTCTCTAAAATCTTCATAAATTTTATATATAAAGTCAAAAGTAAGTAAAAGTATTTTTTTGGAAGTAGATATGAAGTAAAAAAAAATGTATAAATGGTTGTGGTGGGCATAATGGTCACTTTTTTTCTCCCATCGACTCCTAATGTAACACCTCGGTGTTAAGCATACATCATTTGCATGACATCAATGCATAAATCATCATTTGCATTATAATTAAAATTGATGAATATGAAAACCTATGCTTGCTCTAGTTTATATATTGTGCTAGGTGCTAGTTTTAGGTTGCTTGTGATGTGCCTTGAATTGTATGATGGAGTGAAGTCAAATTTAAAGATTGAATCTTGCTGAAATTTGAATTTATTGCAAATGAATTTGAAACCCTAAAAATATCCCCTTTTTCATTTTTAGCTGAAAATTCAAAATCTATTTTGGGCCCAACATTTGAAAATGCTCAGAAATGGTCCAAACTTGTATTTGAGTGGAAAAGGATTTAAAAACAAAATTTAAAAAAAGGGGGGGGACCGGCTAGCAGGCCGGCGCCTCACTTCTCGGCCAGGGCCGGAAGCCAGCCCAGCCCGCCAGCTGCGTCGTCCTCCCCGACCGCGCTCGCGCTCGCGCGCGCACCGCGCGCCACCTCGCCGGAGTCGTGGCGGCCATGCAGGGCGCCGTTTGGCCACCGCGCCTGTCTACTTGGAGCTCGCGCGCGCCTCGGCCTCCTACCCTCTCCATTCTCCAGCTCACTCCTCGCCTCTCCTCCTCTCGCGGCCGAACGGCGGGCCTTGGACGCCTCGCGTCGCCGCCGCCGTTCGTCGCCGCCGCCGCGCACTTAGTTGCTAGGTCTCGCCCGCAGCTCCGCCGTGACCTCCTCTACCCCGTGCTCTCTCTAGTTTCCAAGATCGAGCAAGGTAGAGGTCGAATAGGTCGGGCTTTCGCCACGGTTTTCCGTCCGCCATGGCCGCTGGCGCCGCCAAGCTTCGGTTTTGCGCCGCCGTGTTGTCTTGGCCTCGTAAGTCGTCGTTTCTCGTTCGTTCGTAGGTCGCATGGTATTCTATTCTCGATTCATCTTGTTGATCCATTCGATAGTGGCCACGTTTCGTCGGACCGCCGCTCGTCGGCAGGGTGCTCTGGAGCGCCGCCGCGCGCGCTCGCGGTGCCGTCGCGCCGAACCGGCTCCGGGTCGCCCCATCCGGTGCATCCGCTTCGCCTCAGCATGCTGCTGCTCATGCGCGCATCTTTTTGCCTCGCCGCTGTAGGATTTGACCGGCGCATCGCCGCCGCTCGCCGCCGGCATGCTTAGCCGCCACGGGAGCCTGCTCTTCGTGCCTGTACGCGTTCGTGCTCGCCTAGGGAGTACGCTGGTGGTGCTTGGGTCGCCGGGGAGCCGCCGCCGGCGAAGTTCCGGCAGCAGGCCGGCCTCCCCTGCCTCTGGGTCGCTGACCCGTGGGGCCGCCTACGCGCGGGGCCCGCCTGTCGGTCGGCCGTATAGAAGTCTGGGTGCACAGCATCGGGTGCACCCAGCATTTTTAGGTTAGTTCTGTAACGCGCTGCGTGCACTGCACCGGGTGCACGTAGCAATTTCAGTTTCAAAAATTAATAAAATGAATTCCAGATTTAAGTTTTAATTTTTAGAAATTCATAACTCACTCATTTTAAGTCCAAATCTGGTGAAACAAATTTTGTTAGTCTTCTTGTGAGATTGTGCATCTGTTAAAATTATTGTATTACATTTTTGCACTACTTTTCTGTACAGTTTTATTTAAGTTATTTTTATTCCATTAAATGCCTTCATTCTTGTTAAATGCATAACTAATTGTAGGATGCTTAGAAAAATATGATTCTTATTTTGTTATTCTTGTTATGAGATGCTGGTGACATGCATGTATTTTAATTCCCATGCTATATTCAGTTTTTATGTAGTTTGCATTATATGCATGTTTTGCTAAGCAAATGGGAAAATACTTAATAAATAGTAAATGTTGGTAAAGTGACTTGGTAATTTTTGATGACTGTTCTTGTACTAAGAAGTTCTGGATAAAAACAAGAAATTTGCTCTTTGACACTTTTCGTAATATAAAGTATTTTTAAGCCCTTAAATTGTGCTACCTTGCAATAATTGTATAAAATAGAGTACTCATGATTTAAGGCTAAAATTTTTATGGTAACCCTGATTTGACATGCTCTGTCTACTGTAATTTTATAGAATTTTCTGAGTTACAGAACTGCATGTTACTGTTATAACCTTTGCTAATAAATGGATTAAAAATGTGGTAGGAGAATAATTCTATCATTGCCATGTGGACTTTCTGGTTTGTTTTGATGTGGTTACCATGAATATACTTGCTGGTCTTGCTATGCTAATTAGGATATTATGGTTAGTGGTTTAATGAA